>JAZGTJ010000289.1:0-150818 GCA_036877575.1 Botia almorhae
ACACACACACACACACACACACAGTGTTTTGTAAGTGTGTGTGTTTGTGTGTATATATACAGTATATATATATATTGTCACAATCTGAGTAACAGTGTATTTTAGTCATACACTAATAATAATAATAATAATATATAACAATAATTTTAGTCATTTGTGCAGCCCTGGTATATACTATGATTTCATAGTACTCTAATCTTAGCCTCACATACTATTTGGAACAGACACGGCTTCAGTTTAATTTGTGACAGGAGGAAGAAACTGATCTGGGAGCAGCGCGAGGGCAATTTTTGTCAAGCACCGCGCAGAGCCGCGTGCCTTGCATGCGCGTGTGATAGGCTACACACGTATACAGTTTGGCAGATGGAGCAAAAGATTGTAGCTACGCTAACATGAACTGATTGTGTGATGTAAACCATGGACAATTGTTTGCCCCTAACTCCCAAAATTCAGTTTTGTTTGTGACGTATGTTGTTGCATGACACGCTCATTATGCATTCATGAATACACCTGACCTGCGAATGTTCATCTCACAATTTCTCCTGAGTCTGTTATGCATATTACTGTATTGTAAGCATTAAAATCTCCACGTGTGACTTCTGTATTACAGTGTTACATCCATACAGACACATCCTCGGTCTCTGGCAGCCTGATATTGGCCCTTATGGAGGATTACTGAATGTGGTGGTAAGATCCTGTCTTATTGAGAACATACATTTTAGTTTGTATTGTCTTAGGATTTACTGAATAGCTGATATTTCGTAGTTATTAATTACTATAGGTGCAATACAGAATTTTTCCTCTCTGTCGCCATCTCTGTTTAAAGCAGAAATTGCAACTTGCGAGTCAGCACCCCCGCATAGGCGATTTAGTATCTGAATGTTGTTTCATTTACCACGAAATTGGACACGACAGCTATGGCCGTTATAGGCGACAGTTATACCACAACAGTTATAAATCATTATTATAAACTTACTGTTGTGAATTGAGGTAAGGTGAAGAGAGCATGTATGTTTTATGTACTTGCTCAATAACTGATTTTTGTTCGTTTTAATCCAAATAAGTGACATATTAAAAACTATAAATGTTAAAAAACTTAGTCAAATTCATTAATGAAACAGTATATGTAATAAATAACATAGATGCGCATTTTACATTGTTTTAATCGTTCCTATTCTTCCTTGGTGAAAATTTTTAGGTTGATGGACTATTCATCATAGGCTGGATGTATTTACCACCCCATGACCCGCGTGTGGAGGACCCCATGCGCAGACGGCCCCTTTTCCGAATCCACATGTGGGAGAAAAATAAAGCCGCAGTAGAATGTATGTACGGCCATAAAGGTCCCCATAAAGGAGATATTCAGGTAAAAATTGCCTTAAACCTCGAGAGGTACAAAAGTTCAGTAGATTTTCCACACAAGGTTCCACAAGATATTACCGTTTCTCCTCAGACCGTGAAAAAAGATGAGTTTTCCACCAAATGCAACCAGACCGACCACCATCGTATGCCTGGAGGCAGACAAGAGGTAGGAACGCATGCCGTTCTGGAAGTTTCTGGGATGCTGTTGGGTCCCAGCCCTTCATAGATGATAAAGCAATGGCTGGATATGTGTTGAGTCCCAGGTCTTCTGTGTGCAGGAATTCAGAACGTGGTTGGAGGAGGAATGGGGAAGAACGCTGGAGGACATTTTCCATGAGCACATGCAGGAGCTGATCCTCATGAAGTTTATTTACACCAGCCAATATGAGTAAGTCTAGTACATGATCAATAACACAGTCAAATGAGTTGTATGACTCCCAAACTCATTTTCAATGCAAATCACATTTTCTGCACCGCTTTGTATTTGCATTTTATGTTCATTGCTGTTACTTACATTCAGGTATATTTTCATTCATGCATTTGGTAGATGCTTTTATTCAAATCGACCTCCAGTACATTCAAGCTATACAATTTATCTGTTCTTGTACATCTGTACAGCTAACATGTACAAGTACATGTATGATGCTCTACTAGTCGAGCTACAGGAACTCCAACTCGACTGATGATATTTACATAAAGATAACCAAATCAGTTGTCAACTGAAATGCTGTCTAGAAAAAATATGAACTTCAAATCTCTGAGCCTAAACAAGCATTCCAAGTTTTTCATATTTCTGAATATCTAAAATATCTTTGGTCCAAATTTTGAGGAAAATGTGCCCCAGAATGCATTGCAAGGAGCCCATGATAATAGATGAAAAAATGTCAATTATAAATATGTTATTTATGTTATGTTAAAAAGTATGGACTGTTTTACTCGATGTGTGTCTGTTTTGTATTTTTATTCTAATTAGACAGTTGTGCCTAGCAACGTTTGTATTAAAGTACATGTGAGTTTTGCAACAGAGTGTCACTTCTCCAAGTACTAAGCAAACTTTCCTGTGTTTAAATGGTGTTTTCTTGGTTTTAGTAATTGCCTCACGTACCGGCGGATTTATCTGCCCCCGTGCCTCCCCTCCGACCTTCTGCAGCCGGGCCTCTTCAAAGGGACGTATGGAAGTCATGGCTTGGAGATCATCATGCTAAGCTTCCATGGCTCCAAGGCCAAAGCCACCAAGCTTACTGTAAGTTCAATTGTCTGCAAAACCCAAACAGTAGAGAAAATAGTGGAGATATATAAACTGGTAAAGGTAATGAAATATACTTTTCATTACCTATATAAGGCATAATAGCTGTTCCTACAATGAGATTAAAGTCTAAACTTTTAAGTATCTATTATTATTATTTTTTTTTGTCTTTTTAGGGTGATCCTAATGTCCCTGCGGGTCAGCTGACCTTAGAAATAGACTTGAACCGCCCACTGCGTCTGCCAGACCTGGAGCAACAGCGGAACATGGAGGAGCTCTCCCGGCTCGTGTTGGGAGTGCACGAGGAGGTTCAGAGGGGCTCGCAAGCCCGGGATGCCTTGCCAGAGGGAGCGGAGGCAGGTCCTTCTCAGGGGGCAGAGGGCTCGGATGTGGCTCCCTCTGCTGGAGCAGAAAGTGTCGAACCAGAAGCTGCTGACTGCAGTGCCACACCTGAACCACAACCATTTGTGCTGCCTCTGGGAGTCATGGCCCGTAATGAAGTCTACCCTCGCACCTGTAAGATGTGGTGAGTGTGTCATAAAACATTAGAACCAGAATTAGTTATAAGATTGGATTATAGAATAACTTTCATTAATAAATCATTAAAATATTTAATAATGCTTAAGTGTGCACAAATATAAAACAAAATATAAAACAATGTAAATGTACATTAATATATATATGTATATATTTGTTAAAAACTGCAATACTAAATACAACAATATTTAATATGTATGTTTTTGCATTTTTATAATAAAAGTAATAGTCATTGAAATAAACTGTTTATGTAACATCTAGTAAGTTATAAGTTTGTGAATGTGAATTGTTTGTGAATTTAATCTTTACCATACAGGGATATACAGGACAGAGAACAGTATATAGTAATGGGTTTTTACTTCATATTGTAATATATTAATATAGAATGTGTGGTCATGTGTACGTTTGTCTGGTTTTTACAGCAGCTTTGATTGTGGCTTATCCAGTCAGAATTTAGGGTCTGACAGACCTATTTTGTAATATATATATAGTATGTATTTATGGTCTGTCACAGAAGACAGTTATTATTTCATTAATGTAATGTTAATGTTGTCGTTAATGTTAATGGAAGTTATTATAGTTTTTTCATAAAATTGCACCTCATAAATGTTGTATATGCAATGTTTGTATTAAACAAATTAAAAAAAGGTGAAGTAAAAAAAAAGATCTGCATCCACATTTCAGTTGCTATGGAACCGGTCTGATTGCCGGCCACGGCTTCACAAGCCCGGAGCGCACGCCGGGTCTGTTCGTCCTGTTCGACGACGACCGCTTCGGCTTCATCTGGCTGGAGCTCAAGTCCTTCAGCCTGTACAGCCGACTGACCGACCAGCTGTCCCACGCTCAGGCCCCCAGCATGGAGCGCTTCGAAGCCATGCTCCGCAACATGCAGTCATGGACGTCCTGATAGCCAACCACTGTACTCATTAGACACAGTCTGGTGTCTTTAACAGATACACCCCCAGGACCTCCCTGCTGACATACACACACACACACACACTCCTGCTTGAATCAGCACTGGTGTATTTACAGCGGCATGCCCATACAGGTTGTATTATACGAAGCCTTTCTTATCTGCTTTTTAATTAATTTATTTTTGTAACCTGAAATGGTGATTATAATTACAGTGATCTGAAAATTCACCCAGATACTCTGGAACAAGCTGAGCGTGCCTCTAAATCATCAGATATCTCGTCTTCTCAGTCCTGTGGTTTAGGATTAGTTTTAGATTAAGTGGGTAGCATTTGTCCTCAACATGGCTAAAGTCACCTCATGTTTTAATCAATGTAATATTTATTTATTATTTTCTGCCTACGGACTATTTGACCAACATTATGGCATGGAAGTACACTTCCATTTTTAAAATTTGTCGTATTGTCGTCGCTAAAATGTTTTATAGCCCTGTTATGATATTCCAAATATTTACATTGGCAACAAAAAAAAAAAACAGCAAGTAAATGTTTTATGCTCATTGACTCATTTTTGAATAGGCGATCACACTGGCAGCAATAAAGTCATCGGAGGTTAGCAAGTTTCCGTACTATTGGCCGCTAGTAAGTGTTCCTAATCATTTCGTGTTCATCTGTTCATCAACTGTTTTACGTTTTATCATCACCGCTCGTTTGCAGAGTTAAACCGACCTCGAAACGCTGCCGTGTGACAGCACTAATAGTATCGAATTCTTAATTGTATGATTATTATTGATTTGGTCTTACCAGTCGTTGTAACTGTTAAAACATGGCTTCGTTTTTGGGTTCAGTTCAATTGGAACAGCTGTTCTGAGTCACCACTGAATTAGGCCCACAACATTCTATCATTCTCAGTGTGAGTCTGTTCATCTAGCTGTGCAGCTGTCCTCCAAGTGCTCTTCCCTATGTAGGGTTGATGTTTATCCGGGGAACGATTCCTCAGCCTTTTGTATTTGACTGCAGCATTACTTGTGTTCGACAACCACCAACCAGTATAATGTAAAGTGAATATGTATGTAAATGCATTGAAAATATTTAAACATTTATCAATATATTTCATTTGGAGACGATTGTGTATATGATTATGAACTAATTTAAGTATATCGCCTGTTTACAACCTCGATGTTGAGTAATAATTATAATTAAGTGGATTATTCTTTTAGCATTGGCTATATTTATGTGGACTGCGGTTGTACAACTATTGATTTCATTCTAAATAAGACTATATGTAATGTAAGATGTTTATGTGAGCTGCTAAATCAACTATTAAAGTTTCAGGTATATAAAGGAGGATATGATGAATAAAATTTGCAATAGCATGAAATCCAGATTAACCCTATATACTCATACTCTATATACGCATATATAATACATTATATATTGCATAAATTATTCTAGAAATAACAAAAGTTGGTCTTTCTAATCCGTAACCAGAATTTAACTTGGTTCACCTCAGAAACAATTTTCTGTTTGGCTGATGTCACCTTGGCCACACAGCCTATTGGTTAATATTAACCAATAGCCATACAGCTATTTAGGAAGCATTTTCAATTGGTTATTTATGTAATGCAGCGTTTGTAAAATTGTGGAAATGTGCAGAAATGTAATTGCAGGTTAATTTAATAACGATTATGTCAATAATAGCCTATAATGATAAATTTGAAAAAGGATTATTAGGGTCGAGTAGTTTTTATTTGTCACAATACAATCAATTCCCAATGGATTTCAATTCACACCCTATATTACAGGAAATATGTTGCATTATAGAGGAAAACTGACTGTAAATGCCATTTCATTTTGACTCTCAGTACAATTTTTACATTATTATATTTCTCTCATTACATGTAATGTAGCCTTGTGTCTATCTTAAAGGTACTCAAGCAAAACACTGTCTCAAACTTTTATTTATCAGTTTTAAAGCTCTTTAACCCCTTTATTAATCTTAATACACAGTAATCCAATAACGCTCATTCCACATTTGATGTTAATCAGGTGAAGGTATTTGGAAAATGATATCGTGGCAGTTGCTTATTCAGAACATGTCAATAGTTGATCATTGTTGTCCATGTAAATTTGCCAGTTTTAAATTCTGTGAGGGCAAATTAGTTCGCAGCCGATTGCGTTCAATTTCAGGGAAGGTTTGGAGCTTTAGCCTTCATTTATTCTCAATAAAATGGAGGAAACAGTAATGACCCCGTGTTTTATTTTTTTGTGCAAAACAGGTTCGTGAACAATGTTACTCGGTCATTTCTAAGTACATTTGTCAGTGTATCAGTTGATCACATTTTAAATCATCAAACCTCCGCAAGTTTCTTATTCCTCGACAACGTTCTATTTAAAATTGTTCTATAACCCCAACTATAAAATTAAGATATACACAAAATGTAAATTTTTCCCTGGTCCCTTTCTCGGTGCAGTCTTATGACTATTTAAATGATTAAAGTTACAGGTTACTTTTTTACAATTTTTTTAGTCCCATTTTCATTTCTTCTAATAGTTTGAATTATCTAGTTTGTCTTGGTGGTGGTTTATAACAGGATGAGGCAACAGATCCCTCTACAGCTCTAAATGCTCTTTCTTCTCTCTGCCGATGCGTATAAGCTCTGGAAGTGTTTCGGTCAGGAAAGTAACGTGTTTTGCCTTCAGGTTTTTGCCCGTTTTCTGTTGCAGTCCAATTTTGAGATGTTCGGCCTCAGCTCCGTATTCAGGCCATGCGGTGAGACCCGGACCGTTAGGAGACCTGGACCCCGGTTCCATAAATACATTAGAAGGGAGAAACAATACACCATGTTTATTTATGCAGCGCATGCTTATATTTAGGTAGCATTAGATTGATGTTTTACCCGGTGTGAGCAAAGTTTCCCCAGTAGGCCATTATGGTTCTACACAGTTCATCTTCCTCCGTTGTGAATGGAGCTGAAACGATCCAACCGTAAAATGTGACGGACTGTTTTTAGCTTTTTCTTAAAAACCTTGCGGAAAGTCAGTGTCGTGGATGTTTTTCTGTATGTTATTGTATTTGTCTTACCGGTTACCGTGATATGGGCTTTCGTGAAGCAGCTGCCCTGAATGAATAGAAGTTCATCTGCGTGGTCGGTGCCAGCAAAGCTGGGCCTGTTCTTCTGGATCATACTGGGAGGATGCTGGAACTCGTACAGGTAGACGGGTGCTCCCGAGGCTAAAATTACAGGAGTGTTCTTTGGGCTCATAGACACTTAAAACATGCTATATATAAACTACAAATAAGATAAATGTTAAGGTCACATAAAAGTTAAAGCTGCCATTTGAAACTTGCCTCTTTATCGCCATCTTAGTTTAAAGCTTAAAATTGCAAGTTTGGAGTTTTCTTAATGTGGTTGGCAAGTTTAAATTCTGATCGACTGCTGTGAGAACAAACTACAGTCTATCCACTGTCCTCAGCAAAGTTCTGAATGCTGATCTGTTGTGTACTTGCTTAATAACTGATTTTTGCTTGTTTATTTTTAACCACAAAACGTACAAATTGCTGCTTTAAGAACTCAAGATTCTTAAAGATTAGAAAATTAAAGATCCACAAATGGTCGCCTCCATTTCAGGTGCTTTGATGCCTTGATTTATTCTAACATGCTAAATATGATCATAAATAAGAATATGCATGTGTGTGAGCAGGGGTCTACAGACGCTACAGCGCTGTTTGTTCTGTAAATATTATATTACCCGTGAGCCCCTCTACAGACAGTTCAGTACAATCGAACCCTTTCTGGGCTCCTAATGATGCTCCTCTATCTGATCAATAAAGCCCAATATGAAGAAATCAATAACTCTTTATTTCTCACCTCTGTGGTATTTTGCCAGTTTGAGAGCAGGAATATTAAACAGCACATCTCCCATCATCTCTCTGTAATTGTCTCGGATTTGCACGGGGTCTTTAGCGTCGCCTATGAACTCGTTCACCACCAGGTCGAGGATCCATTGATCCTCAGGCTATTGAGAGAAGCGCATGCAAGATTCGAATAAAGATGGATTCAAAATGTTTTGTCACGATTTGGGAAACAAATTTTGCAGAAACTGATTTTGCAGTCGAAAATGATGCTGTATCTTACTTCAGGATATGAGATGGTCAATGCTTTTGCAGCTTGTTCTCTAGTCATACCCTCAGTCCATCCTGGAGCCTCAAAATACTACAAAAAAATAACATTCACCATACATCAAAAAACAACAGCAGTCAAATATATACATAAACTGTAAATACAAATACTGTTGTACAGCTGTAGACAGACTGATGACAAATCAGAATCTTATGAAGTGAGATATTGAAGATGTAGAAAAATGATTAGATGAAGAAAACATTTTAAAATGTGTAGATATTTAAATACATTCGTTTTCTTAATACTGTTTCATATGGTTAAAAAACTCAGTTCAATGACTCTCCAGTGTCAGGTGATTCAAACATCTAGTAAAAAGCATATTTTCCAAAGCCATCTCAAATTATTACAAAAGAAACACACTTTTATTAAAAGTGAAGGCATAAATAAATGAATGCCAGTCAGTGCTGCTGTTTGGACAAAAGCAAGTGACTTTTAACCTCCTTTTGTGTCTCAATAAGAGAGAAGGTCAGACAGCACCAGGGAAGTAAATCATTACCGAATTGTTACAATTAACCTGCATGGCATAATACTTCTGTATCTCTGTGGTTATAAAAACAGTCCTGTTGCTATTTATTAGTGTAATATCATGAGTGCAATTTTTACTCACTGCAGGCAATAAAAAGCCAAACTCATCATCAGTAATGCCAGTTATGAGAGGAACTTTGCTGAACTCTTGCTTTTGTATGATCTCCTCCACAGGCTTGGGCAGGAAATAAGAGTCCACAGCGATTCGAAAGTGCAACATTTTGTACTATAAACAAAATGGATACAATCATAACACACAGTTAGCAACTGGCAATGTGAATGAAAGGACATATAGACACTGATTGAGCACATAGCAAATATGCAAAGTTCTCACCTGATTGGAGTATTTCTCCACTTCCTCTTTAGACCAGCGCATGATGCAGTCGACGATGGTGGATGAAGTGCTGCTGTCACAGTTTGAAGATTTAGCTGTATTCTGTAATGTAGATCAACACGTCGCCTTAGCAGGGCTTAATTATTGAAATATTGAAGAATGAATTATAAGAAGGAATAAAATGAATGATACCTGAGCTGAGAGTAAAGGATTTGTTGCCTCCATACCTGGCCAAACAGCAGTCCCACTTTCTGCTATGGCACGATGGAAGAGACCAGAGGCCAATGGTGAAAGCATCTTTAAAACAAGGCAGAGAATTTGTTCGTGAAACAACCAGGATCATAAAAAACAAATATAGTAAATTACAGTTCTTGTAACATTTGTTTAAAAATGTGAATTTTTCAGTTTTTTTTCCTAAAGCTAAATTATGGTTTCAAAATAAAAAAAAAATGTTTTCATATTCATAAAATAAAGAAACAAGGAAACAAGATCAATGTTACATCGCAAGTAAAATTGTGTACTTTTTTTGATGTGTAAACTTAAAACTGCACCAAATGTTTTTAAAAAATGTTTTTTTTACATATTATATATATAATACATTTAAAAATATAAATATTTGCAGGAATACCATATATATACAAACAGCAAAAATATATACATATCCCTTTTCCTACCAGCAAATTAACACTTATTCCTCCAGCAGATTCTCCAAAGATGGTCACTGATCCAGGATCTCCACCGAAGCTGTGGATGTTCTCCTGGACCCACTGAAGTGCAGCCACCTGGTCCAGAAGACCGTAGTTTCCTGGTGCATGCTCATCTCCTGTGCTGAAAGATGCAAGAAAACAAAATCCATATGAATAATAACGGACAAACAGAAACATTACAGATTCTTCCTCAAAACCTAGAAAAGAATCCGAATTTAGGATTCTAGTGGAATATGTGCCTCTATTTACAATGTGTCTACAGCATTATTAGTAAGTACAGTTACATTACACCTCCAGTAAATATGGAATGAAAAAGCAGCTGTGAAACCATTTAGCAGCACTGTTTGTTGAAACCTACCTGAAGAATCCTAACAGACCCAACCTGTACTGAATCAACACCACGACCGCGTTCTGATAGGCTGACAGGACTGAACCGTCGTACAGAGAGGCTGCACCAAAACTGAAGCCTCCACCGTGAATCCAAACCATGACCTGTCGACACATGAAAAGGCTTCTGATCCACCAGCTGCTGAGTTCTCAATAATGTATCGAATTCTGTCAAAGTCTAAAGTCAAACTTTCAGGTTGAATTATCTGAGCTGTGTTATCCACATCGATATAGCTCTATACTGTATGTCAGTAATTCTCATGCATGTCTGGTCTCCTTTCCACAAACGTGTCAAACAGAATCATGTAATTATCATTATAGTTCCTGCTGAAGTTATTGTTCCTGGTGTGAACAGGTCAGCAGTCGGCAACTTACTGGTAACTTGGCGTCTTCACCGGGTTTGGATGGAGTGTAAATGTTGAGATACAAACAGTCTTCTGAGACCTCAGGAACTTCCAGACTTATCGCTAAATACTCTAGTTCCTGTAAAACTCCCTGTCTGTCCTGAATACACCTGAACAAAGAGCGGTACCATTTCAAGTTGAAAATGTAAACGTTTAATCCCAAATAAATTTATGAAGTAAAACACAATGGAATGATGAATCAGTCCACCGCGTGACATCTTACATAGGCGGCTGTTGCGTGGCGTTTCTCACTCCCTCCCACATCTCGGCAGGTTGGGGCCGAGCTAATCTGAGTGGCCCCACAGGTGGTTTAGCAAATGGCACGCCTAGATAACTACGTACGATTGTCTGCTTACCCTGTGCAGTCAGAACGGCACCTCTGACAGATCCTAACTTGGTATGAACTACAGGTCCTGCCACAAAGACCGAAACAGATGATGTTAGGTGCATTTCTATTACTGTCAGTGTAAAATATGATTGTAATGTTATAAGTGTCAATCTGTATAGTTTGAAATGTATCGTTTTTTTAAACCTCACGTAACACATGAATTATGGTTTTAGAATAAATGTATAGATTTATCGTAATTTAACCCAGAACATCTAAGTTGCCAGTCCTGAAGCGGTTCTCGTTTTGACAACTTGCCTTCCTTGCATTCTTTAATGATCTGTGGAAGTTTTTGGGTCAGAAAAGTAAAATGTTTTCCTTTCAGATTTTTGCCAGTTTTTTGTTGTAGTCCAATGATGAGATGCTCAGCCCCTGCTCCGTATTCAGGCCATGGTGTTAGACCTGGACCATTAGGAGACCTGCCGTAAGAGTAAGTTAGCTTTAACTTTAGAATATGTGGAGAACTTATGTTGGATAGACACTGTTAAGATGTCTGTTTAAATCAGTATTGTTTATGGAAATCACTGGTCATCCAATCATTCGTGCAACTTCGTATAAACTTCAGAAGTCACAATGTACTGTCATTGTTTGGGAAAAAATATTATACATTTATTATACATGTAATATTATACAGTTAATTTCTTTTTTGCGTACTGTTTCTTTAATCTTAAAGGGCCGGGTGCAACTTTATGGCAATTATCTCTTACCCAGTGCGAGCAAAGTTCCCCCAATAAGCCATGACAGTTTTACAAAGTTCAGTTTCTTCCTCTGTGAGTTTATCTGAAGTATGAAAGAGAAAAACACACTGGACTTAACAATTGCTAAAGTTAATATACAAATTGATCAATAAATTAATAATAGCTTAACTGAATCTATAAATACAGTAAAAACAAGTAGTTAACTCGAATTAATGCGCTCCTAGATTGTTTTTTCCCTAAAATTTAATTTAAATAAAATTAAATTACTGCAATCATTTGGTGTTTTGTCTAATAACATTTAAATTGTACCTTCTAGCTTGATATGACCATTTACAAAGCAGTAACCAAAAACAAACACGAGCTCATCTCCATGATCAGATCCAACAAAACTGGGTCTTTTCTTCTGAAGTATACTGGGAGGATGCTGGAATTCATACATGTATACTGGTGCGCCAGCATCTAAGAGAATAAACACAAGTTTTTAAACAGGCTTTAAATAGTGATGCATAGATACAAAGAAATGATCTTTCTCTAGTGAAAAGTCACTGTCCGACAATAAAGGGAACATGCAGATGAAACTCTCACCTCTGTGGTGATTCACTGTTTTTCGGAGTGGGATGTTGAAAAAATAGTCACCCATTATCTCCCGAATACCATCCCGGTTTTTAATCCTGTCGCTGGATGAGCCTAGATATTCATTTAACACAAGCTCGGTGAGAGATGGATCCTGAAGCTACAGGAAACAGCCAAGAAAAATGAGGACTGTTACTTTGAATAAATAAATGAATTAATAATTAAACGAACAAACAAATTAATAAATGAACAACCAACTGGTAACAAAAATATCTGCTGCTTGTATGTTTTTAACTGCCTCTACTCATATTTAAAATCTGTATAATCAAACATTAAAAGTTAAAACTACAAAATAAGTCATTCATGAAACATAAGCACAATGAATTCTTGTAAAAATGTTCATAAATTAATTATTACACAAACTGTTGCACTGAACTAAAGCGACTATGAAAAATGGTTTATGATTTATTTACATAGAAATTTGTTCTGCTCATGCTTCATGAACAAGGCCTTAATTTCTAAAGCCATTTTATGTCTCAACAGATCAGGTCTCAAGAATCAAACAAAATGTTCTGTCTTACATCAGGATAAAATATTGTCAAAAACTGCACGAGCACTTCTCTGTCCATTCCATCTGTCCATCCTGCACCTGCAAGGAACTATGGGAAAAAACAGACGTTGAATGTGTATGCGGAATTGCATTTTTCAATAAGGAAGCATTTTTTACATTTCTAAGTAAAAAGCATTTCTTTACATTAGGTAGCATATATCCACACTCATCGTTAGTAATTCCAGTCATGAGAGGAACTTTCTTAAACTTGTGGGATTGTAGAAGCTCCTCTGCAGACTGTGGAAGGAACCGGCCATCTGTTGTCACTCCAAAAAGAAACATTGGATTCTCCTGTTTTACAAGGCAAACACACAAACACAGAATGTAACACAGAGCTAGATCTGCATGAAATCAACAACTTGTGATGTAACATTAGTTGGTTAATGTGATTTTTAATGTAATACTACTATGACATTAGAGCTGTAGAGATGTAGTTTTGTAGACTTGGTTTGTTGGTTCCTAGGGCAAAATGTTAGACGCTCTCTCATTTTGTAAGTTGCTTTGGAGAAAAGCATCTGCCAAATGAATAAACGTAAATCCACTGACATGCCCAAAATTTAAAGTTTACTGGCAAAGATTAGAGCTGCGTTTCCCAAAAGCACGTTTTTTTACCAGTTATTACCAATTATTTGTACTTGCTTTGCAAATCAAAATCAAAAAGTTAATTTCACAGTTAATTATGGGATATTTTAAATGAGTTCATTCAGTGTTTGTCTTTTTAAAATAATTTGATCAGTGGAAGCCCTTTGACATGCAAATTGCAATAATTCGATTTAAAAACAATATATTGTGCAGCTGGACAAAGGTCTGTTTGAGAAAATCAGTACAATACTTTAGACTGTGACTGTTTAGACAGACGGACATTCAGACTGGCTGACAGACAGACAGACACCAACCTGAGCTATCTTCAAGATGTCCTCTTCTGTTAACTGCATGACACAGTCAACGATCTTCTTTGTGCTGGATATATCACAGCCAGATATGTTGCCCACAGCCTACAGAGAAACATGTTATGCTTATGTTAACTGATGACGTTGTACATATATAATATTTGTCAAGAACAATATACATTTAGGGCCTGATCATTCAATGTTAAACAGCTTATGGCAAGTAGCACAGCTACATACACATGTATATATTAGCCAAATGCTAGTACAATCAATAATTTATTATATTAATATTTACAGTAAAATAAGTTGCTTTACCTGGGCCATGAACAGAGGGTTGGGGCTCATGATAGCGGTCATTGATGCAGTTCCACTCTCTGCGATAGCATAACGGAAAAGATTTGCCGACAACGGTGAAAGAACCTTTTAAAGAGATGTTGGGAGAATCTATAAACAGTTATTTTGATTTAAATACAATTTTACATTTAGCAGACGCTTTTATCCAAAGTGACTTACATTGCATTATACTATACATTGATAATGTGCAATCCCTGGGATCAAACCCATGACCTTGGTGTGGTTAACTCCATGCTCTAACCACTGAGCTACAGGAAAGCTAATTTTTAGCACTTTTTTGGTGACAAATGTTAATTTTAGCTGTAAAGTCAAAATCATCCTTTTCAAGGTGGCTAAATTTCATAATTTGAGGTTTGATTTAATATAACAGTAATATAACCTGATGCCTGATGTCGAAGAAGCTGCCAAACTAATATTGTACAGGATCAATCATTCCCCTTTTTTAATCGGTTTCACGCATATTCATGGATTTTTAATCCTTACATGTAAAGACACACTGACTCCTCCAGCAGATTCTCCAAAGATGGTCACTGATCCAGGATCTCCACCGAAGCTGTGGATGTTCTCCTGGACCCACTGAAGTGCAGCCACCTGGTCCAGAAGACCGTAGTTTCCTGGTGCATGCTCATCTCCTGTGCTAAAGGACAGAAGTCCATCATACAGCTCTATCAGAGTGTGAGATATCAAATATAACTGAAGTAATCACTTGTTTTATGGGTTGATTCCTTTTATTGATTGGGAAAGGTATTATTTGTATAAGTATATTTGTATATTTATATAAGTAATTAAACAGGCCTGCCCATACTAGACTTTAGACCTACTGTAACAACTGGACCATATCAAGACCAAATTGCTATCAGATCAACAGTGTTCAAAGATCAGGGTTTAGCACTCGCAGACAATGAAATACATAACAGATCTTGGTCATTAAGTAACAGTTTGGGGATCCAAATCATCCTGCATCACAATGCGGTTATTGTCAACTGTGCTTAAAGGGGACATTAGAGGAATTGTTTACATTTTAGCTTTTTTGCATTTTGTTAGCTTCCTGGCGTGTCGTACAGCTCAAAAAAGATATACTTGATATATTGATAAGCCTTGATATACTGTAAGAGCCTTAAAAGAATGGTGACCATTTATTTGAGATGTTTCACCTGAAAAATCCAAGTAAGCCAAGCCTGTATTGAATTAGGACCACAACTACATTCTGATAGGCAGCCAGAGCGTGCCCGTCAAAAATTGATGCAGAAGCCATGGATAATCCTCCACCGTGGATCCAAACCATAACCTTTGCACACCAAACAATAAAACAACTGTGATTTAAAACACACATATGTGTACATATTATACATAATGTGCAACAAATGTTTCACGAGTTCGCACTAACATGCAATCGCAAATGATCACTGATGCGTATTTGGCGTGCTGTCCGGGGGGAGGGCTCCGAGCTCGGAATTTGGCCCGAACCCAGAGTACTCCCCTCGTCTTTGACTGAGGTAGATACCAGCTAAGAGTGAGGTGATGGGGTGGTGGAGGGATGCTGCGAGACTGTCATGTGACGGAGGTAAAGGACGGCTATATATATGCGTCGTTGCGTGCTGATTGGTTGGATTACATGACCGTGCTCCTCCCGAACTTAGTTAATAAAACTTCATAAAGTACAGTTTACCCAAAATCTGTCATTATTTACACAAAAAATTATCACACATCTTCGAAAGACTTTTAAATGTAACGTTGTGGTTTCATTTTTATTTGTAATTTGGCGCTTGATAGCCCTAGTTCCCATTCAGTTTTAATAAACAGAAAGAGATCATACAGATTTAAAACCACATGAGGGTGAAAATAAAGACAGTATTTTCATTTTTGGGTCCCTCTATGACAAAATACTTACAGGCAGTTTGGCATTGTCTCCAGGTTTAGATGGAGAGTATATGTTGAGATAAAGGCAATCCTCTGATGGGTCAGGAATCTCCATAGTCATAGAAACATTAGCTAACAAGTCTGCAATAAGCTGCTTCTGCTGCAGACACCTAGAGTCACATTATGTTATTTTAGTTCTTTAAGAAAGCTTGACACGAACATCATATTTTCTATGTAACTACAGTTATATATAATTATTCTTACATGGGTGGCTGTTTTGTAGCATCTCTCACTCCAGCCCATGTCTCTGCTGGTTGGGGCGGAGCCAGTCTCAACGGGCCCACCGGTGGCTTGGCAAACGGAATACCCAGGTAGGAATAAACCACCGTTTCCTTTCCATGTGCAGTATAAGAAGTACCCTTGAGGGATCCTAATTTGGTTTGCAAGACAGGTCCTGTGAAAATAAGTAATGGACAGTTTTAACCCCTTTGGCTGAGTAAACAGGTGAACACACACAAAACACGCTAGAATTCACCAAGCAAGGGTCATTTAGACAATAAAGTTTGATTTTAGCAACTTTAGAAGGGGATTCTCAACATCCAGTATTTTAATAACACTAATAATATTATTTTAGTATATAATTTGATGATGTTACAGTTTTAGTTTTTGTAATAAGTAAACTATTTCAAGCTTTTTTCGCCTATTGGGGCACGTTGTCACATAAGCGTGCGTTCAATGCACTGTTTAATTTATCCTGGGCAATATTAACGTTATCATAACAGAGTTAGTTCGTTTTTACACTTAATGCAACCAAACTGCAACAGAACACGACACATTATGAAACACTGCGCTCACTTACCATCACTTGCTTTCACTGTGCTTTGAAAAATAAGTGCAGTGACCATGCACAGAAACAGCGCAGCAGATCTGCCCATGATCAGACTCAATGTAACAGCGCGGCAGACGGACGTTTACGTGCGCTCAGATGTCTTTGAGTTGCGCAATCCGGCCTGGTTAAACTGCGAACTTTGGTTCAGCACTTGTGGTTGCCAGATACGACCTTTTTGGCATTGTTTAAAAGGTGTACGTGCGACTTTGTTTGTTCTTTAAACGCAGAAAGATCGGGGACTGGAACCTGTATTAAAGTCTGTATATGATGGAGCCGTAATAAATAGTGAACTAATAAAATTCACAGTTTCTTGAGGTGAAAATACTGATAGCATTGCTCCCCTTTCGCTCACTCTATTATTTGTGTATGTTCACTGAAACTGGCAACACACACCGTTATCGGATATTGTGGCTATAATTTATCGGATATTCCCTTTCCCCCAGTGCCTATTCATAATGATGAGGTCTTAAGGATTTGTTATCAAATAGACGTGTCTGCAATACACGCATGCACTAGATGTGTGTTTAAACCTCCAAAACCTAAAATTAGTTTGATATAATGAGTTATTTTTCTCAAGATTAAGCTTGATTCATAGTTATATGTGAAGTCATAACATTCCAACAACCGTGCAAATTAAAACTCATCACAACCAAACGTTATTTTATTCATTGTTTTCAGAAACACGATTTCTTATACTCGCCTAAAATCTAAAATTAGGGTTACGATAATAGCATAATTTAATAATGTGTAACACGGATTGTATATCGGGCCAGTGGCGCAATGGATAACGCGTCTGACTACGGATCAGAAGATTCTAGGTTCGACTCCTGGCTGGCTCGAAAGTTTTTAAAGCTAGTCATTCATTTTATGTCTGTCATTGTTCTTTTAACACGTTTTGTTACTGTTGTGGCAGTTCAACTATGATTATCATCAAAAAAAGTAATTAAGTAAAACAAAATACACTAACAACGCCCTGCATGTTACTTAGAAAAATCTACTACCGCCCCCTCGTGGCATCTTCTTACAATTATTGTTGTTGTCTTACAGCAATACACAGCGCAACGGCAAAACAGAAAGCTATAAGCTTGTGATTTCTGAATGAACTGTTGGTATAAAATCTTTGGTTACACCATCTAAGTTTACAATAAAGTTGACAGTGTCGCACATGCATCACGTATTTTGTGTTTAGACTATTGCAGGTGATGCCGCGAGATGGCAGTATTCTTACACGACATTATGGAGTAGACAAAAGTTTGTTAGTACAGTAGTTTTTTCCTGTTTTTCCTGTCATGACGTTGTGTCGGATGACATGTCGACATCAAGCGATGACTTGAATTAATCTCCACATAAATAGTTGCGCGCTCCATCGGTGCGTGCAAATGACAAACGATGTAAGAATTAAAATCAAAAAGCTTCGAGCCAGCCAGGAGTCGAACCTAGAATCTTCTGATCCGTAGTCAGACGCGTTATCCATTGCGCCACTGGCCCGATAAAAACGCCACGCCCACGTAGAAAAACTACAAGTTAAGCAGAACTGTCATTACAACGAGCGTTTCTCGTTCGCCACTTTAATTCACGTATGGCTCACAATCTACAGACCGAAGATACTGGAAACAACTAACGTCACATAAACATCCAGCATTACAAGCTACTTTTTCGCGTTTTAAGCACTTTCGTGCATTTTTATGAACTACAACTTTTGGTACACGATTAAAGCTCGTTGTGATTTGGTCGATCTGACTAACCATAAACGACACAAGCAATGTTGAGTTTTTGATACTGCTTTTCTACGTAGAAAATCACTTCCTGTCCACCGTCTGCATTTCGCGCCACAGGACGCAGTGATGTGACGTCATGCGCAAAAAATCTGCGCCGCCCTCACACTGTCCGCAGACAGGTTAACAGTTTAATGTTCTCTTACATATTTTGCTATTTAGGAGTGTCCATATCCTGCTGAACGCGTTGAATTGTTTTGCTGTTAAAGTTTCCGGTAGCGATTTTGTTTGCGATCTTATTTACTTCCGCGTATGTCAATGTAGGAACCAGGTTTAAAGAGTATGGAAGACAAAAAGGTAAAGTCAAAAATTAAGTCAGTACACTGCGCGTGAAGCGATCATACCCAAAGTACAGTTGATTTAAACTTATTCACGACTGTGTCTGTTTGCATAGGATTGCACAGGTCCTCTTGTACTTGCTGTGCAATATAATGACATATTTGACCTGGACTCCGCGAACACAGATACAGAAGCACTACCCAAAGGCGTAGCTTTCAGTTTTATAAAGGTAGGAAAGCGTTCCAGGTGAGACGCGCATGCGCCTGTACATTTTATTCTGATTTTAAAGCGATTTCTGCGCATATAGGCTGTACAAGCAGTGAATCAGAGACTTGTGAAGCAGAGCAGCACGGAATCGCTGGGTTTTGAAGTGATTCTCGTCGCAAAAGAGTGTTCAGAAGACATCAAAGTTAAGATAGTTGAGAGCGTGAAGCATTTTGGTAAGATTAGGTTTTGATGATTATCTTCAATATGCAGTTATTGGTAAACATGATGCACGATCGTGTTTTCCTTTTAACAGGTCTAGGAATCGGCAAATTCTACTTTTGCAAAAAGGAAGAACTAATAAATACTCTTCAGTCACACAAGGTTAAGCTGTTCCTGTCCACAGACAATGACGAAATTCACCAAGCCCTGCGTACAGGTAGAAAACTTAACGACGAGGGAATTAACTTCAGATGAACAATTTTGTATTGTAGGTTTTATTGCATAATTCGTCTTTTAAAAAACGGATAAATGAGCATTTCGTTGAGTTTAGGAATTCCAGCTGCTTTGCTGTATGATCGGGCCGATCAACTGGTCCTGGATCAGCTGAAGATCACCTTCTCAGGAGACGTCATTGGCTTTTCCGAGGATTCACTCGATAGTCTTACAGATTGTGGATTCAATGAAAGCCAGATAAAGACTTTCAAAACAGCAAAGGTAACTCACGAAACGATTCTGCTTGATAATAAAAATGTATTTGTATGCGTTCAGCTAACGAACGTCGCCTTGTGGTTCCGACCCAACGAGGGAAGAAATCACTTTTCTGGACTCTTTCTTTCACTCTGCCCGGTTGGTGGAATGAACTCCATATCTCCATCAGAATGGCGAAGTCATTAGCCATTTTCAAGAAACAACTAAAAACTCATCTTTTTCATCTTTACTTCCTTGACTAATTTACTAACACCCCCTACTTCTACTTTTATAAAAACAATCTCATACTGTGTTGAAATACCTGAGACCTGTCTATAGCACTTATTCATTGTTGCCTTTTATTGTGATTGAAGTTGCTTCCTTGTCCTCAATTGTAAGTCGCTTTGGATAAAAGCGTCAGCTAAATGACTAAATGTAAATGTATTTGAGGTGGTTGTAAAAAATAACCACAATAAAATTCACATAACTGCTATTTTTCTGCCCAAGACGACTCCCAAGTGTAAAATGTATGGATTTGAAGTTTGAAGATGTAGTATATTTATGTATAGTTTATTAAAGTGTATAGTCATTATATAACTTGATAAGTTATCAATTAGAATTTATAAAGATTTATAGATTTTTTAGTGTTCAGTTAAGATTTCCAGTTCAGACACCAGTTTAGCGGTTTAGCGTAATGGTTGTGACCAATTCCATTCCAGTTAGCAATTCACAAGCTGAAAGTGAGTCAGTTCTCACATTTAGAATTGCTGATTCTGAACCCTGATTGTGTTCCGTTGTCAGATCTGCATGAAGGAGTTCGCCACTCTGATCGGTGAGATGAAGAGAAGGTTTGGCTGCGAGAACAGCCCTCTCAGCACGTGTCTCATAACGTCATGGGGCTCTAGAAACGTCTGCGCGTCTGCCCTGAAAACCCTCCGAGAGTGGGGCCTGGATGTGGACCAGGCTTTTTGTCTGGCTGGAGCCCCTTGCAATCCCATACTGGCCGTAGTTAAACCCCACATACTGTGGGACGGTGGGCTTCACAATCTAAGGGATGTTCCCACCCAGTCTTAAGCTTTGTTTTTAATGTTTCAACGGGGTGCCAATTTCATACCGTTTAACTGTAATTTGCATGTATTACTTGACAAGGTTGTTGTTTTTGTTAAAGAACGATTTATACAGGTGGGTTGTAGTTTAATAGAGGTTCACAACACTGTGTGATAAAACATATAGACAACTTATGAATGTCTGTTTGCGGAGGTTACATATTAATAACAATGCCATTAATAAACACTGTAAGAAACAATTTTGTTTAAACGCCTCTAAAATCTAATGAATTAAAATGCAGATACGTACAAAACAATGGCATTTCAGACTTAGTACACAATACATTTACATTGAAAAAACGAATGACAAATGCACCATTATTATAGTTGATCGTAACATGGCTTCAGTTGGACTTCAGTAAGGCACTGCTTGTACAATGTAAGCTAAAGTCTTTTAAATTTAGTTTTTTTTTGTCTAAAAAAAATTATGTACAACGAACAGTAAATGATATTCAAAAGTAAAAATACATTTCCAGGCAATACTGCTTCTGCATTTATCCATGCCAGTAACATTTTATGCATAAATTCTCAATAATAATAATAATATATGTGGTAAGTAAAGCAAGCGGTATGTAAATATTTTGCTGTGTACTACAGTAACTAAAACAGGAGTTAATCTTTGGCTCAACATAGTAAAACACAGATTGATGTTTCACAAAATGAGGCAGTAAAAAAACAGCATAAAATATAAAATAATCAAACCATCACAGGTATGTAATCTACATTTCTCTCCATTTAAGAGTGAACACAAATTTAAAAGTTGCACATCAATACAACAATTTAATAATGCTGAAATGAGATTACAAAAATATATATTTATGAAATAAAATATCCTTCATTTAGCTGTTGCTTATGTGACGGTACAGATACAATTTTCTAACAGTAGACACTACGGATCCCACACATAAGAAAATAAGCTTATTTAAACGTTATACAGCTTGTGGTGGATTTGTGATCAAGTATTGTTGTAGCTGGATTGCAAAACTGCTTGAAAGTTATTGTCCATTATTATGGTCCTATACTGTATTTTGTATGTTGATCTTTAGTGCTTTGACTTGTAAAGGTTACCAAAAAAGTCAGCTGACACCTGTGAGGAGGTTTTTACAAAGCTGAATTTTTGCTGCTTATGTGAGTTGCGGTCTTCAAACGTAGATGCCTTCAGGATTTAAAGCTGAGGGACTCGGCAGTCCACGAATGCCGCCAACTGCAGGAAGAGACAAACTCGGTCGCTTCAATGAGCCAGTTAATGCAGCAGTATCTGGGGAAAATAACAATTATTAAACTCCATTTTTAAGAAGTTGTCGAAGGTAGAATAACTTTGGAATATGTACACCGGCTTCCAATATTCTTTATTACTACCAAAAAAATTAAGTATAATCAAAGTCATTATTGGTTTAACTGGTCTGGGTATCGACCAGTAGTTTACATTCAGCTTTGTTATAATAAATAAATGACAGATCAGAACATATTTTTTATTTTAAAGTATACATATATGTAGTATATGTATATAGTATATGTAAACTAAACACATTTTCTATAGGCACAAAATACATATGATCAACTACAGTTTTTAAATTAGGCAGTACACAACCAAAGCACATTCTGTGTGAAGCATTACTTACAGTGTGACAAATAAGGCAGAAGTAATGACAGATACATTTCCCCCCTTTTTCATCGTTTAATTGGACTGCTGCGAGTTCCATGTTTTGAATCCCAATAAAAATGCAAAATATTCATATTTATTTCCAAGATAATCAAGGACAAAAGAGGTCATCTGCCTACATGGTTGTATTGTTTCACAATGCTGACGGCTTTATATCGTTTATACACTGTTTGTTTACAAATAGTAGGCAATATTTAGTGTATACTACATAGTATGTAGTGTGAAGGATGCTAGCATTCCATTCGGAACGGTTAAACTTGTCCATGACCGTAGACATTACACCTGCAATACCAACTCCAACCACAAGGTGGCAGTTGGGATTAGTATTATAAAACAACATAAAGCCACACTTTGAACCAAGTGACATCTCCTATAAACAGAAGCCTTACAACTGTAATTTTATTTCTCACTTGTCTACGATTGACGTCATTACCGTCAGAAATAAAAGACTGATTGCTTGTACTAGACAGAGCCCGAGGTAAATGACAGCGGTAAGAGAATTCCAAGTCAAGAACTGCCACAATAATCACGTCACTGATGAAGCAGGAACACGGCAGTGCTTCTCAATCACCCTCAGCACTATACTGTCCAGAAAAGGAGATTGTTGTCTTGACCAGATAGTGTCTTGTTGCTGCAGCTAATGTTAGTAATAAAACACACTCATTATTCATTATGGTTGAGGTCTCATGGTTTCTGAGTGCTAGAGTGTGTGAGAGACTGAATTGCACATGATTGCCTGGAGCGAGAAGTGTGTTTTTGAAACTCGCTCCATCACAAGCGCATGTTAACAGCCGTTTGCGTGACTGCATGTTGCTACATGTTTAACACAGTGTTATTGCATGACTATTAGTGGTCATATACAATTTAAGCACTATATGAATAGGACACGATTCTGACATTATCAGTAACACACACCTTTGCCATCTGTCGTGCTGGTGAAGTCCTCATCACTGGGTTCCACTGGCAGAACCGTAACTTTTGTGCCAGTCTGCTGGATAAACTGCTGTAGATTCACCTGTCTCAACTCTTTGGTCAGCTTTTCCAGCTCGTACTGGCTCTCCTGGGAAAAGAGGGCAGAGAGGTGCTAATGAAATGCTTGACCAGCACTGCAACTGGCAAACTGCCTGCCATTGTGCAACAAAAACAGTAACAATGCTGAATTACACGTTTCCACAACAACACATACGTCAGGTTCAGTTTTAGCGAGATTACAGCATGGGAGTGAGAAATGTAACAGTACTTTCGACAGAACCATGCTAAAACAACAGCTTATACAAGCATGGATTTCTATACTTAGTCATTACTAGCTAGTTTTAGTTTAGCTGGAGGACCAGTCAAGCTTGTCACCTGCGCTGGTGTAGCTTTGTGACCATTATGATCTTTTTAGTGACACTGGTTTACCAATAAACCAGTGCTGGTTTAACAATGTTAGTTAAGAAACCTGGTGAAGATCAGCATCCAAAATACATACAGTGGCCCAGAAATGTATTTGGACGCTTAGAGCACAAAACCGAATGTCATTTAATTTGAAGAAATTTAGTGCACACAATTTTTAGGCAAACGAGTCACAAATAGAGATTTGTTAGGTTTTGGATTATAAAATAATACAGTTCTTTGTGGAACAGGTCCATAGTTAATGTGATGACTTGCACCTGTGATTACTCTGCTGTGACACCTGAGTGCAGATGTAGAGTAATTGAAATAGCTCAGAAATGACTGTTGAAGAAACATTATTTATTTCCAGCTGCCACTTCGTTTGATATTTATAATATATATATATTTCAAAGTTTGATGTAATGTCCAAAACTACGTTGCAGGCCTTTGTGCACTTGTGCAAACCAGCCAAAAAAGGCTATAAATTACCATCACCTTGTATAGATTTATACCTGTACTTGTATAGATCGAATTAGGCAGTGTATGTTAACTGTGACACACCTGCAGTCTTTTGCTGGACTCAGTGAGAGATCGCTCCACTGCTCTACAGCTGTTCTCAAGCTGGCCCGTGTGCTGAGCTTGAGCCTTTAGCTCGGCTTTCACCCTCTGAAGTCTTGCCTTCACTTCCCCTTCACAGGCCTGCTGGCTTTCTCTGATCTCCTTATGCTGCCTTTGAGCCTCCAGCCCCACCTCTGCTCCCTGCAGAGACATCATCTGCTGTTCCAGGTCCGCTTCGCAGCTGCGCAGCTGCCTGCACAACTCCTGCAGCCGCTCCTGCAGCTGCCTCTCACTCTCCTGCTCGATGTGGAGCTCGGTGGCCCAGAATTCCTCTTCCTCGATTTCCACCTCATTCCGTCTCACCTGTTTCTCCAACCTGGAAATATCCTCCATCAACTTTGTGTAGGAATCATTGTCCTCAACTCCGGCTCGCTTCTCATTCAGCATCCGAATTTCCGCCTCGTACGCGTCCATCCTGCGATCTAAAACCACAAGCGTCTCCCTCTGCAGCCTCACCAGCTGGATGAGATCCTCCATGCGCCTGCCTGATAACCGAGGGGACATGGATGGTGGCATGTGGCCGCTGTTTACTAAAACCACTCGGTGTTTGGAATTATTGTCGCCGAGTCTGCTTCCACTGAGGATGTCCTTGAGGCTACGGGGCACACCAGTAAAGGTCAGAGATTTGCGGCGCGGCTCGCGGCGTCGGAGGGAGCGATCACCTGGAGCTCGGAGTTTGGCCATCAACGGAAGGCTCTGCCGATAAAAGCCACGTTCTGGGGCCCGAGGGGCAAGACCTTCAGTGGAGGGGTACTCATTTAGGGAGGGGCCGGTGCGGTGTAGGATGAACAGTACGTCCCCGGCATACTGCCCCCAGGTGTTGAGAGAGGCCACGGGACTCTCATGTGGAACAAGATGCCGTTCGGTGTCTCTCCATTTTTCGATTAGCGTGTAGCGCCCCGTGCGACCTGCAAATAGGGATTAAAATGACAGTGCTAAGCAGTCAAACCATAGTCAATAAGATGGTCAAACCATGGCTTAGTGGTAACCGCATGCCATGTTGTGGTTCTCATTAAGATTATGTGGTTAAATACAAGTCGAATAAATATACTGAAATACAGGTTTGAATTTTACATGATGTACACCAATCTTATTCCCTCATCCTATTCCCATACAACAAGGAACATCAATGAGAAAAAAACACTATGGAAGCCCTATTAAAGTCCATATGAGTTGTGCACTGTATTCCAAGTATTCCAAGTATTAGAATATTTGGAAACATCATGACCAAACATTATGACATCAAACCTGCGCCACATAATAACATGATTTAAAACTAAACATTGACCTTAAAGCTTTATTAGGATTAATACTTAACAAACGTCAGTTATCGAGCAAGTAGGGAGCTTGACAGCTTGTGATCTCTATAAACTGTCATTGTATTGATGAAAACTCTTTCAAATTCTCCTGCTTGTGTTGCAAAGACAAAAATAACAACAATCAAGTTTGAAATTCAGGTTTCTCACTAAACGATAAGGAACACTGATCTTACTTGCTCAAAAAAAAGTTATGAATTGCAGCTTTAAGAAAACCGTTAACTAGATGTAACTTCACTATTAAGCAGTGAAGGTTTGTACTTTCCTACGCTGTAGAATATCGCAAATCACTTCTTAAAAGTGAAAGGGGAGCGCAGTGTGCTTTTTGTTCCTGTAGAATGAGTCAGATTTTCCATGTCAGTGGGCACTTTGTGGCAGCAATATGTTTCTCTCTAGTACAAGATGGGGCCCTGATTCAGTCTGAGTGCAGCTGAAAATAGAATCAAACGATGACGTCAGCTGAGACATGTTTGAATCAAAAACAAATCGCTCTGGTGCTGCTGCTCCCGCTGGTGATGTAATTAACTCAAATCTGCTTCTCAGACCATTTGCGCATCTCTATAAACTACTTTAAATTATGTCTGATGACTTTGGACAACTGAAGCTGTTCGAAAGCCAATAACGCACTCTTGAACATTTAATCTCTTTTTCAGTCAAACGCAGGTAATGATTACTCAATCGCCCTGAAAGCCAGATGGTTTCTGCATTACTCTCCATCTTGCGGCGAGTTACAGCTTTATGATTTAGGTCAGACAAACTAGCGTTGGGGAGTATTTTAGTTACTATGCGAAATTGAGCTCTTTTCTAAATCTAAGTGTATATTTTCCATATTTTCGACAAGTGATCTGATGTCACACACTGCTAAAATTAGTGTATTGGTTTATTCACTAAAACAAACAATCCACCAATAAATAACAGTCATTACTGAACAGTGTATCTTAACATGTGTCATTTGTATCATTTTGTTGCAATATTCTGTTCCGAGCCTATTTTACAGACTTATTATTTGTAAGACTTTCAGTCTTTGACATGAGCTTACTCAGAAAATATTGAAGATATAAATGTTTTATTTTTACAGAATGTTCTTTTCATTTACGTATGAGGATGATGTAAATGATGATTTTATGCAGTACATCATAAAACAGTACATCATAAAACAAATCTGGGTTTTCACAGACAGGGTCACATATGTGTGTGAGTTTGGTCATGTCACCAGCTCTTATTTTGTAGAGAATACAAAACATAATAGTTAATACAAATATTATAAATATTAATATATAATTTTTTTGCCTTAAATAATCAGTAGTTTTTTAAAGTAGTTCTCAAAGTAGCTTTCCTTGTAAAACAATCTATACTAACTGAAGCACATTTTCTGTTTATACTGTGACCCTTACCGATAGCTTGAGCCAGAGCAATGACCACTTCCTGGCAGGTCGTGACCTCAGTGACACCGCAGACCACGCGCTGAACTCCATCGACCCACACCTTCAGCTCCATCCTGGGTCAAACACTGCAGCGTCTGGAGCTACTGGCCTTCTGCATCATTCCTCCAGTGCTACAGCTGCCATCCTCCCTTATGCCAATTCTGTGCTGAAACAGCAGAAGCACACAGCGTGGGATGGGTTAGGAAACACTTTAGAGTGATACATCTCTAGTTATGCCTGATTCAACTTTTTTACCACTTTTAGCTTTAGGTGTGATTTGTTTTGCTTTTTACAAATAAATGTTTTTATTTTATAAAACATTTTACAAAATATAAGATAAATGTTTAAAAATCTGTCAGAACGTTTTCCAAACACTTTAATTCAAAGCAACTTATGGTGCATTGAGGGTTAACATTTTGTCAGTACACGTTCCATGGGACTCAAACCCATAACCTTTGTGCTGCTAACATAATGCTCTACCCACTGAGCTACAGGAAAATCTTTTGACTTATATTGTTGACCATTGTTTTTTTTAAACAATAATATCAACAAAATATTTGCATACAGACTTGTGATTGGTCTTTTATCTGATATCTGATTTTTTATCCATTTATATCTGCAAAGATGGTTTTATGTGTGGCTCGTGCACAGAAAACACGTTAAGCGCTGAATGTCAACACAATGGCAAAGCGCCTGTGATGTGCCATTTTAATTACAGAGAAAACTTACACTTGAAAACAATTAAAATGCACTTCCTGTACTTTCTTCACTTTTTGTATTTTATAACTGAACTTTTAATGAGGTGTCAAAAGCACCAAATAATTTGTGGTTAGAAAATCTATTAATTCTTTCTATCCAAATTTCAAGTCTGAATTTTTTCTGTGGTGTAAACAAACATCCATTAACTTATGCAACAATGAAATGCATTTGTGAAGGAGCACTGAAGAGGTAATGAGGAAAGCTTTGTAAAAGGAAATGATGGTTCTTCTAGCAAGAGACCTTTGGGTTACCAGATGGAAGCGTTTCCTTCCTCAGATATCGGACTCATTGAGCGACCAGCTTTTCCTTTGTTTTTAACAGAGAAACAAGGTACCGTCTGTGAAACAACAACTCACGCGTTAGTCCCAAAATAGCATATTTTCCAAGAAATAAATTGGCAGTGAATCTGTGCCTGTTGTGGAGGTGTGCTGAGGGTGCGAAAAGGAGGAGGAAAACATGATAAACAGTTGGCTGTGGTCCGGACGTCCTGCTGGATTCAGCGAGACCAGCTGGACCTGACGTTATGTTCCTCCCACTTTTGTGAACGGGTACAATTTTAGGACAACATTGTGGCAGGCACACACCTGAGCAGATCCTCTCAGCTTCTGAGAGAAAATCCACATGGACAACATTTTGTTCTCTTGACAAGGAGATATAATGAGTATAATGTGATTGAGAGGAGACTGAAGCTGGTGATTTATTTAAACATTGTGGTTAATAAGCCAAACTAAACTTATATATATATATGTATATATATATATGAGGTATGAGAAAATAAATCAAGTTGTTGCTACACTTTTAAAAACAAGGGTGGTAAAAAGTTCTTTTAGAAGTTATTTTTTTAACATTGACATTTAAATGGCAAAAACTGCTTTAAGAGCAAGTTACAAATGCTGCACCATCTACAGTACCCGGCAATGCAATATAATAGCCAGATCTTCTTTCTTCTGTTTAAAGATATTTCCTGAGAAATTGGAGCTCAGATTATAAATCATAAACTTCCAGTTGCGAATTGGGGTAAACTATGAAAATTGTGTTTTATGCTGATCTGTCATATAACATACTTTGTTCATTTTAACAAAAAAATTAAGCTATTGCAGCTTTAAATCTAAAAAAAAACACACGAGAATGAATGTCTTCAAACATTAAAATGTAAAACACACACAAACAGCACAATAACACAAAGAGGGATCAGCTGGAATACGCAACATAGGCTAATATTCATGCGCCGTTAACAAAACATCTCCATATATATTACATTTATTTCTTCTGTCTGTTAGAATATCAAACTGTTTAAAGAATTGTCTATTTTTATGTGTGTCTCTAGCGCTCCAGTTTTTTGAAGCTGAAACTAACACAAATTCCTTCTTTTATCTGCTTATGATGTTTATAGAGCTGTGAGTTTGGCTCTAGGGATGGGGATGATTGAGTGTCTGTATGGGGCATTGTGCTGGAAAAGTAAAGCTTTGATTCGGCCAAGAACCGCAGCATATGGACAAAGTCTCTGCTCTGAACGAAACACTACACCCGCGCTAATAGCATTTGCAAGCGCACCAAATTTTGTGCTACTCATAAAATAGCGTGTAGCCCTCTAAATATAATTCGTTCCAGGCTTGAAAACCAGACTGAAAAAACAAATCGTTTTCCAAGTTTTCCAACAGTATTTTCTGTAATTGAAAAATTAAACTGGATAACATTGTAAAAACGCTTTTTTAACAGGCAGTTAAAGACGTGTATAAGTAATGATTATTACCAACATACACATGCTCATCACATAAGAATTCTACTAATTTACATCATGGACAAAATGTCATTTCCACAACAGTTTACCTTACCATTTACTTAAGGATGAAAATGACATTGTAAACATGTTTGGTATTAAACGTTTTACTATTTTGTCTTTCTAACGTCAATATAATACATTTAAAACATACAATAATAGCCCTCACGCAGTATATATTTTACAGTGTGAAACAAATCACCTCATAATAATTTTGGAAAATTGCACTATTATATGAACTGTTGACAGGCTCGATATAAATCGTACAGATATTTCATGTCTTCTTGACATATGAATCAGCCACACTGAAATTGGCCATTATGAAACAATTATTACGCCCTTATTTCCAAACACTGCACATCCTCACATACTCCTACCCAACAAGACACTGCCTCCAATTCCATTCTAATCAAATCTCATATACTTCCATTAAAAACACTGACTTGACTGTTTCTGGTACAATACATGGACATATGGTACAGTGGAACCCCTATAAGTGTGCCCTTAAGAGTGAGCCAAAATAAAACATGACGGCTTATTACGACACAACCAAATAAACTGGAGTCAATATCGGATTCCTGCCAAAATTCTAATTTTGAATTGATTTGATTTGCACAGGGTGAGGAACCGTTCAGATCTGAGGCAGATTCAGGGAACACATTAAGTTTCAATTTTAGGCCCACCTAAAATTTATGATTCTGAAATAATTTCAGTTTTTCCATCATGAATGTCTTTTTCAAGTAAACGAGTGCTCTGTCCTTCTGTCCCTAAACGAGTGCGCTCGTGACAACAGATGGAGCCCCGTGGCTGAGAGTCAGAAGTGAGGCATTGTGGGGCATTTTGTATGTCCTCTTTCAAAAAACACAAAAGTGGCATGCGGCCCGCTGTATTCTGACATCTTTCCACGTGTGATCACTGAAGCAAGCGATGGCAGTACACGCATGAGTTCACTTCCTCTACATACTGTATGTTTGACTAAATCAGCCAAAACCAAAGAAAACCAAGGCTGTGTTAGATCTAAGATATTATGGGATGTACTGATAATAAGTGTGTCTTTTAAATGAGTGCATATTTTGTGTATTTATATAATTTACAAACTTATGTTTGTTAATTTTATAAATACACAAAATATATGTGTGTGTGTGTGTGTGTATGTGTATACACAGATATATAATGTATATATATATATATATATATATATATATGTGAATAGATACAATACAATTGTAGTACAACGGGACTGTTTCGCATATTTTTGCAGCCAAACTGCAAGGGCAGGCACACTTGAAGCTTTTTATTTATTAACAAGCAAAAGATGATAAATAGGTTTATGAATTTTCACTGTATTTTCTGCTGAGTTCAGTGTGCGACTCACAGCAAAAACTGACTCACTCCCATAATTCAACTTGCAGCGTGGTTGTGTTTGCAGTCTTAATACTATATACAAAACAAATGCGTCGCTTGCCAGATGCAAACAGAAATGTGTAACACGCTATATGGTAAACAGTATTGTAACATCTGTATTTACATTAATGTGACTAATTTGAGCTAATAAAACTTTGTACCCCCTAATGTTGTTATATATTCCAGCAGACAATACAAATTAATTAGTCTTCTATTTTTATTTACAAACAAACATGCTAAATGTCATGAGAATTGCATTTCTCAGACATGAGCCACACTCACCTGGCAAAGAATTTATTATTTTTTATATATACACTTAACACTCAAATTAATTTCAGACTTCAGACTTGACCAGACTTGTATAACCTTACTTGAACTAGAACCTCTGTCAAAAATCACAGTGCAATTACAATAATAACAGAGTAGCTAGCTAGTTTATGTTACTGTGGAAGAATTGTTAATAATAGCCTGCTGTACCTGGTCATTAAAGCCTATTTGACCTTTTTGTTTTTGTCTGTAAGGCACGTTTGGTTGATGAACACCAGCCAATAAGAACCATGAGAAGAATATGTGGATCTCGCTGGTGTTGAAGCAATCCAGAGCACTGCAGACAGCAAGAATTTTAAGATGGAGCAAATAGTTGCTTCCTCAGCTGTATTAGTATGATACTCCATTTAATATCTTAATAAAGCAAGTATCAGAGGTGCTTATGTAGGGTCAAAGAACACCAAAGAACTCCTTTTGTCCCTAATACCCTGTTTCTAAAAGGATGTTGGTGCCCAGTTTGGACCCCTTCCAAATTGGGCACCACGTTTCCACCAAAAAACAGACTTAATAAAACTGGCTTTGCACAAGCCGCAAAAAAACTAAATTTGCTGCCTTTTCTTATAGGTTACAGCAACTCGAGGCCAGTCAAGATTACAAAGAATAAGTTAAAATGATGTTTTTCAGGCAAACTGATTAAACTTAAAAATTTAGGGCAGCAAAGTTGTTGTTTTTTTACAGAGGATAAATCTGCTGGTGTCGAACCACCACATGTAACGTCTGTGACCAGAAGGGTGGGACGATGTCCTCACCAATGTTTTCAAAACAATAACAACTCAGTCCGGCTAGACTTATGTGAAACCAAACCGTACTGTGCAAAAACTAAACTGATCACAGCCCAGTTGTTTACACTGAAAGTGCCAGATATGCTGCATTTAGTTGACAAGCGTTCTCATTTCCAGCATGGGGCAAAATATACCAGGCACTTTATCCCCTGCTGCTATGAAATAAATTAAACGTACTTCTGACTTTTACATTAAAGTCAACTTGCGACGCTAAATTTAATTGGTTTGCTAAAATATATTTGCAAAACTAGCAGAAAAACTCAAAAACAAGACCCCACTTTAGCAAGTTTGTTTGTGGGCAGGTTATGGTCTCGTCCAAAATGGCACCCTCAGCTAAGACTACTGTCTTGGACCACTGGTAACAATCCACTATGAAGTCTGCACCAGTGTGGGTATAGTGAAAGGGTGCAAAGGCACTAAGAGACCAGAACCAGCATCACTTGAATAAGTAAATAAAGTGTACAAAATAATGTGTTCAAGTAATACAGTGTGTGTGGTGTGTATTACTACTAATCTTATGGGACTCAGAGAGACAGTGATGACTCCATCAGTGATTGCTCAGTCAATCTAAAAAGAGCGCAGCAGAAATCTTTTAAGCGCCACTGAATGTCAGAATGAATTGGTGACTAAACTTCTGGATTGAACTTTATGACTTCATCATGATGCAACAATGCCACTGAACCAAAGACTAAAGCAAAGAGTAAACCAAAAAAACCAAGACTAATACATTTTGTAAGTTTTGACTAGATGCAACATGTGTATAAAACATGTATTTTCAATATGGCATAAGCTTTCCTGTAGCTCAGAGGTTAGAGCATGGCGTTAACAACGCCAAAGTCATGGGTTCAATCCCAGGCACTACACATACTCAGAATCAATGTATAGTATAATGCAATATAAGTCGCTTTGGATAAAAGCGTCTGCCAAATGCATAAATGTACTGTGAAATTTGTTTACAATTCTGATTGTAGCATTTCGAAAATAACCCGAGTTGTGTATAATGTATTGTTGATACTCTTACGTTAAATTATCTTCTTTTGTGTTCAACAAACTTCTTATGTAATACTAATTTTAATATATTAACTAACCATCAAAAACACTGTTCTGACAGAGCAGAATAAGAGGAAGCAGCAGTCTGGAGAAGCATCTTCCTGAGATGATGTTGATTATGATGTTGATTCTCTGTGATCGTTTCCAGATTGTCTCAAGCAGGAAGCAATGGGAGTGCTGACTGTTTCTGAGTCATACAGGCTACAGCATGTGAGTGTATCCCACTGGGCTCAGCACAAGACTGACTAACCTGATGTTGATGCTGGCTAAGCTGATAGATATGAAACAAAGCCAGATGGGTATAGAGGGGTCTTGGGGTCTTTTGGCACAGGAAGTAATTTGTTACTTGTTTTAGGTAATTTCGTAATTCAGATAATTTTAAAGGAATGTGCTGTTAAGATTTCTAAGCTAATCTGATTTCTGCGATTTTACCCTGTTAGAGAATAAAGCAGATAAAAATATTCCAGACTTTTGAAGTTTTTTAAAAGAATTCAGAACCAAATTCCAATTCAAAGTAAATTAAAGGCGGGGCCTGAACCATATCTAGAGACTAGAACATCTGAATATTAAAGAGTTTTGGGGTGGCCTGGTTAGACTAGGACCAGTAAGCAACCACCTATCAACCATCCCTAGCAACACCCTAGCAACCCCTTAGGACACCTTAGCAACCACGTAGCATTTTATTATAGCCTGTTCACATTTAACACGCTAATTATAATGATAACTATAATGATAACTATAATAATAACTATATAAGCATCCACACCAACAGACAATAATGTAATGTTTGTGCACCACAGTTTTACATTCACAAAGACGGATATAGACGACCTGCTGTTGCTTTACAATTCGCAAAGACACCAAAAGAAAAAACAAATGCTTTTGGGTACATGACATCCTTCCAAGATCAAGTCAATGAGCTTCTGTGCAACATTGTCTGTCATTTTAAATGCGCAAGCCCTTTAAATCAGAGTGGATTTTGATTGGCTGTCAATGTTTAATCATTTATGTGTTGGAAAAACAATGCTCTGAAAGTGATCCACACAATATTGTTCCTCTGTAGAGTTATAGTTGTGGTGCTCTATTCTCTTAAATTTAGAATGATTTTTCAAACTTTATAGTTATTATTGTAATTAACATACACACAACTAAAGCCTTCCTTTGTTCCTTCCTTTGTTGGCCTCATGTGAGCTCTTTTTAGAGGCTAAAGTGAAGTCAGTGCCAAAATATAAAATAAAAAATTATTCCAAGGCCGGAACAAGCAACTATCCAAAACTAAAGAATAAAGTAATTTCTCTTGAAATAATGATGTAGTGTTGCTTGCTATTCCTAAACTATTTTGGATTAAACTTCATTCTGCTTGTGCTTGCGCTAGCTGCCGTGCCACATGTAATTACTAACAATTTATGCACTCCTCAGTAATTGGTTGCAGGCCTCTGCTGAACTGTTCCAAGAGTGACAGCACTTAAAGACATTCATGGAGAGAGCTTTTTACAGCTTTTTAAAGTATACAATTAAATCAATAGACACACTGTCCAAACATAAGACTGAAAGTATTTGGACACGTTCCATGGTCAAGGTTAGTGGAACACGTGCATACTTAATACATACTTCAATAACCCCATGATATTGCACAATAAGTACAATTACCTCAGAACAGAAAGTTTGTAAATGTTTAATGGCAATTATTTTGTCTATAGTGTATAAAATACACTAGCATATAGATGGCTGCAAAGCTAATAGGGTAGAAGCCAAAAACTCATTAAGGTGAATTGTATCTGTTACTCTGTTAGGGCACCTGTGTGAACTTGAAATGACCTCATACATCCACCAATACCACATTGAGACCAGTTTGTTGAAGTGCCATAAAAGTCGCACTTCAGCAGCGTTTTGTCACACCCCTAATTTAAAAAGGGTTCCCACAAGGGGCCATGCTCAACTGCGATATGCTGGAGACGGTTAAATCAAGTCACAGGACACTTTCTCATGAATTAAAAATTGCAATAACAGTCATGCATAATATGGTGCAGTGATTACTCGCAGCCAATCAACACCCAGAATTAATGCTTATGTCACATTTCGTGACATTGCCTTAACTTTGCTTTTTTTAACCCAGAAGAAATCAATGAATTATGATGCTTTTATTGGTTATTGTGCAATCTGTATATGTCTGTTAACATCCAAGAAAAGTGTGTTAGGGTTTCATGACGTTTTTTAAAGGTAATTGAAACAAATGACTATGAAAAATAAAGCGTAATTTGTTAGCAGTTGCCATTTGGTGTCTAATGCAATGACATTAATACATTTTTAACTGTGGCTTAAGTCTTCAACACCTTTAGCTAGTGACTAAGTGACTAAGCCATTGTTGTGCTCCATGGGTTATCTGAAGACATGGGCCTTGATTTTACTCCATGACAACTGATAACATTGAGGTTACACATTCCACATGGCTGAGCATTCTATGAGCCCAGCAGGAGATAAGACGTGTCCAGCCCTCCCTCTCCAATCAGGGGACTGACAATGACTGCATTCACAATCATCATATGTGGTTTATATTGCTGGTGGTTTCCTGTTGTTTTGACATTGTTGACATGATGCTAAAACTAAAATAGTTGCTTTGTGAATCAGCGGAACTGCGGGGCGTGTTGTTTGCTCGTATTCTGAGCTAACCTCTAATTTAAGACCGAACGCTCATTCTGTTGAAAGATCTATGAATATTATCCCCAGCAGCTCAACAGTATGTCTCAGTTGCCTTGACTAACATCCAGTTTAAATGATTCTAGAACGAAATATTAAATCCCTAAAACAATAATACGCCTCAGTGGAATATCAAACCTTATTATCACTTTGTCTTCTAAGTGGTTTATGGTATGGCTAGGTGGATGCATTCTTGACCAACCCCAAGTCTCTTTAATGTTCTCCCCCCAAAATATAGCTCAAGTCCTTTCTGTAATGTAAGTCTTTATTTAGCCCTGTTATTGTCCACCAGGTAAAAATTGTGTAGCAGCACACCTTCTCCCCAACAAGACATATGGCTTTTGTGTTTCAGTTGGGTTTCATTTAAGTATCAACTTTGTCTAGATGTTTCTCCTAAAATTACAAAAACAAATGAAACAATTAATATACGTTTAAATACGTTAAAGAATATTGAGCTGTAAAATTAGAGTAGATTGTGGCTAAAATAATACATCTGAGGCATAAAGTTCATAAAAATGTTCAATAATACTGATTGCAGTTTGATTGCAGACTTGCCAAATCTGAGCTCAGTTGGAGATATTGTTGAGATCTCCTCTGAAACTCTAATGGAGACGTTTGTGAGATGAAATATCAGAGACACAGAAACACTTCAGCAAAAGTTTCCATTTACTCTACATTTATTCTGATTGTGGGAGAAATAATTGAGATATTAAAGAAAGCTCATCTGTGATGTTTCCTATTGGATATCTTGTGTGTTCGACTGTAATACTTAGCGTAAGTTTAATACTTGGTTTAATACAGTTAATATGGCCAATGTACATTTTTGAAAAAGTATTTTATAATTTCTCTGTTCTCTGTCATTTGTGTTTTCTTATTAATGACACAATACAAAAATAAGGAGTGCTACAGAAATAATCACAATTTCTATTTGTTCATTCACAGACAAAGCAAAAGAGTTATTTTATGAGTTAGGGTTTAAAGGATGTATTTTGAAAACACAAAATTGGACAGAAAGTACAGTACATTCAGCTGCATTATGTGGAGCATTTTGTACTTTGTTGATTCCAGAGGGAAAATGCAGGTGCGAATCAAACACAAAGTTCACAAACAACACTGCATGCGCACAACAGCCCGGACCACGAAAGACCTCCCCATCAACCAAAAACAGAGGAGATCTGTGTCCTCACCATACCTCCCAGCTGGCAGGAGAAAGGAAGAAAAACAAACCTGTTCTTCCCGTCCCAGTAAAGCAATAATCTTAGGTACAGAACATTTGGAGGAGAGGGACTGAATTCACAGCACAATCTTGCTTGTAAATCCCTTTGGGGTGCTAAACATAGACTACTCCTCTATGCTTGATTCGCATACTTTGCCACATTTAGGCTCAAATAGTACAAAGAGCACAATGCAAAGCTTTCATGGAAGGTAACGGGCAGACAAAAGCTTGGAGAACTATATAAAACCATGCCAAGTTTTAAACAAAGTTCCCACTCTAAGGAAGTGTAAAAACAAAAAGGCAAGAACAGACTACCTACTGTGGTATTTCACTAAAGACCAGCAAGAGCTGTCTTGTAAAACTTTCGTAGTTTGGTCTCTTATAGATGATGTGCTTTAATAAACTTTTCCAAACCCAGCACCGGAGTGAGGACACTGAGACTGGCAGAATCGCTGACATCTGGAGGGCACGTTTAGCTGGATATAATACTGCCTTTGTTCTTTTGCCATGCCTGTGATCAGTAGGCTAGCTTTAAAGAACCAGCCAAAAACTGACTTACGAGAGGAATTGAATGAAGTGTGGACGTGACTAAGTGGTTTATTAATAATCTCTCATCTAACCACTTTCAGTAGTTATGCAGAACCACTATAAAGTATGTGGATACTTTTATAAGCCATTATAAAATAATGCACAAAATGCCACTTTAATGTGATCTATAAACAATATCAAAAGTGAACGGCATTACATAAACTTGAAAACTTGTACAGCATACAATATAACATGGTATGACTGGATGAAAGTAAAATAAACAATTTTAAACGGAGATATATATACGTACAATATCTTCTTTGTTTATAGCTACAAATGCCAGAATTGAATGAATTTAAAAAAACGGGATTAATGTTTCTAATTGTTAAGTGATAACTGGATAAAAAACTAGAAATTAGACCACGTAAGAATTTTTAAATAGTATGACAATGATTAATGCTTTGAGGTGGGCTGATTCTTCAAATATAACAATGTAAACCTAAAAAACGCCTAAGCATAAAATGAGAAAGTCTATAAACTCACTGAACGTCTATAAACCCAATCTATACTGCTAATTTAGTACATTTAGTTATAGAGGTTACGTGAAAATTCCGACGCTTAATGTTACGATCATACTACGTGATGTACCTGAACTACCTGAATTTTCATTTGTTTTTCATGTATTTGCGATACTGCTAAATTCAAACCATTATATTTTGTGTTCCTGATGTTGTTTGCTGTCGTACGCTGTACTGTAAACAATACAATACCACTGTTTTAAAATAAAGAAAACAACAAATCGATTACAATACATTGCACTGATTCTTTCTGTCCATCTACTATAGCCTCTAGTCAAAGTTTAAGATTTGAAAGTTTAATAAATTAAATGTAAACGTTTAAACGTGTGATGCTGAAAGGTTCATGACAGACAAAACCCAAAATATTACTGTACTACTGGATTGACTAAACGGTAACAAAATCGTGACATTCTTACCTTTGTGTATTAAAGCTGATCAGATTTATCCAGATTCGTCCGAGCCGATGTTACACTGACCAAAGTTTGTCAATTACAGTATTATGCTATTCTCTTCTGTTTTTCCAAAAGCTTCCTTTAAAATTTCACTTACTACAAAGTATCAGAACTTAAATGTATTTCTTTTCAACAGCTACAAGTCTGAAAAAATGATTAGATTTCATCTGTAGGGCTCACCGTCCTTCAGGAAAAAGTTTTCACGCTGAACTGTGCAGTTCCGATGTGGAAAATACAACCATCTGATCTCACTCATAATCACAGACCCCGTTTTTTACCACCCGTTTTCTGACACGTCCCGCCCTTAACCTGATCACAGTGTGCAATAACTGGTGCGGCTACATGAATGACTTACCAATTGTCCAAACATGCATATTTTGGCGTTCCCTGTAGCCCATCCTCTAGCTGGAGGAGGAACTTGTCTGAATACGGGTGGGAAAACTTCTGATATAACATTGGGCGGCAAATGATTTTGTGCGATATGAAGTTATTCCTCAAGGGGGCGTTTGACGGCTCATGAAGCCAAATCCTCCATTTTAATTATAGTTAAATGATTAATATATCTTGAAAATATTTATTTGTATAATGAAACATAACTCCCTCCTGAGTTATGATAAGAATCCGCTGCAGATTTCTTTTTAAATTATTTAATAATCCTTATATTGTAATCTCAGACCACTCTAATAGGTCCATCCAGTGGCCAGAGCACAGAAAAACAATATCAAACACACAATAGCGACGTATACCCGTTGCTTTGGCAGCTGTTTAAACACTAAATCACACCGTAATAATGACACTGAGAAACGTTAATAGATATTGAATTGAAAACACAGTGAGGTGTTTAAATAGGAGAGTAATTATTTAGACCAATTGTAGCTGACCGGTTTGGGACAACATTTATTCTTTTATCAACCAGCGCGATAGACAACATTTATATAATGCATACATTTAATACAAATATAAACGTAGACTTTACGACTTTACTAATATACAGTACCAAAGAAAACAATAATACGTGGGTACATATGACAAGTGGGTGGTGCTTTGTTACACATTTTTGTACTGACCCCTTGTGTCTTGTTTTGAAGTTTATACTTTTATATGCATTTTGTTGTTTTTATCTAACTTAAAATGTAGGCTACACATTTTATTCTAATAAATCTATATATATTATAAATGTAATAAAATGTGTTTTGTTTTTATTTTATTAACTTAAAATAATTTAATATGTTGCGACAAATATTTTTTATTAAATAGTTTAATAATTATTTAATAAATGTACCAATTAATTTACGTCGTAAATCGTTGTCTTATTGTTTATTTTTATGTTATTATGTAGTGTATAATTTCATTGCAAAATTTACCTTTAAACATTGTGCTTATAAATCCTAACCTTGTGGTTTGTGAGGAATAAATATCAAACACGGAAACAAAACGTCGCTTATTATAGAAAGATATTTATAGCTACACATAACAAACGAAATCCGCCCCGGTCTTGTGATCTTGTATGTAAATATTAGGTCAAACAATAAACATCTAGGTCGAATAATGTGTAGTCTTTTTGATAATCGCAGCGGATTGGCTACTTGCACGCCGTAAGCAAAGACAGCTATTTTGATTGAGTGGAGAAACATCCAATGAAACATCTCTATACGCATGACGTACGCACGCACACGTTCCGGTTATATTTAGGGCCTATTTAAGCACGAAGTCAGTTTCGACTAAAACTACCTTTAGCGCTAGTCAAAAGCCGGTCATTATTTAGTGTCTAATATGTCCTAGCACATTGTCGTTTTGAACCACACAGTAGTCAAGCTACATTTGTTTTCTTTTAATAACTATATTCGGCTTGGAATTAGCGGTGTTGATTATTGATCAGTTATTGATCAAGCCTTTTGCTCATCGCATTCCATTGAATGGACACCGATCTGGATTATCTGTCTCTCTACAGATGTTTTAACTCTAATAATGCGAAATGCATGCTAATGCTCGAGAGAGGCTGCTCGGTTCTGTATTTCTCATCCTTTTAAACTCGTCCACCTACTAAAAATAACCGTAAACAGCTGAAAATCGTTTGTATTTTGGGGTAAGTATCCATTTAATAGCACGCAACAGTGTGTCCGCCCAAATTTATGTAAAGCACAGCCTCCGAGCGAAGGCCATGTAGCCTAGGAAGGGCAGGAGAGCGTTACGCCTTGTCATTGTATTATTCCGAGCAGACTATTTAATTTAGGTCCGTTGTTGTTTGCGATTGTCAACGGCTATGAGGATTTACAGCTTTTCTTTAAATATACGCACTATGGCAAGGTCATGATAAAGGCTCGAGTCATTAGAGGTTTTTTCACACGCGGAACTTAAAGCAAACCCAAAGGTAAAAACTATGGAAACGCCTTTTAACAGAAGTGTTGACAATAGTAAACAGTCGTGTACAATAAATATGCAAATTGAAGGTTAGGATTAATGTTTAGCTTGTTTAAATGTATGTTTACTTTTAGTGCATTAAAAGCACACCTAAGTAAATCCAGGCCTTGCTTTGTCATGGCGCTTATAACCATCTTTAATAATCGAGTAATATCGAATTGAACATTACATTATTTCCATTCCTTCACTTAGGGTTTTGATCTCAATATTTTATTTTGGGGACTGTAAAGAGTGTCATGTCTCGGTACTGTGCCACATTCGGTCGTCTGTTGGATTTAGTGATCTCTAGTGAACCGAGCGCTTCAAAACGATTGTTTTTTGATAATGCCTCTTTATTTGTGAACTGCGAGAGCCAAAGAACGGGTTTGTATAGTGATATAGCACACAATTATGTATGTTTCATGTACAAGTATAGCTTGTGTATAATTGTGGACCGCTTTTGTCAATGCAGTTGAGTTTTCCGTTTCGATAAATCGGTTAAAATAGAAAGGGAAAGTTGAGTGAATATACAAAGCATCAGGAAGCGTTATAAACGATTGCGTTGTATGACATTTTATCAAGGTGTCAAATCTTGTGACGCTTTCCTCTTCTGTAACATTTATGAATTTACAGTCTTGTAGAATGATATGGCTTCATGGTTAAAGAAATGAGCTTGTCACCCCAAAAACTTTGCCATTTTCCAAAACTATTAAACCATTAATAACAAATTTTGACTTAAATTAGCCAATCTGCACTTTATGAAATTATAAAGGAAGTGTTTACAAAATAAACAATTGGCGTGAAAGTTATTTTTAGTAGGATCAGTTAAGGCTGCCTGCTTCAGTAAATATCAGGTCAAACAATAAACATCTAGGTGAAATAATGTGCAGTGTTTTTGATCATCACAATGGTTAATGGTGCATGTGTCTTAAGTGTAATTAAAACGTTAGAATAATGTTATACCACATCTACGAACGCTTGGTCAAAAAGCTTGTTCGTATGAATGAATCTCAATTTTGAATGTTTTTCCTCCAACAGGTGAACAATGACAGAATATAAGCTTGTGGTTGTGGGGGCTGGAGGTGTTGGGAAGAGCGCTCTTACTATACAACTCATCCAAAACCACTTTGTGGATGAATACGACCCTACCATAGAGGTGAGGCATGTGTCTGAAATAGCTTACAGGCAGTACCATCCTTTCTACAGCCATGCAAAACTGTGAAACTCACCCACATGTGATTATGCAAAAATTTTAGTTTTAAGGATACAGCAGCGAAAGTCTAGTTTGTCTGGTTTAAAGGAGGGTAAATTTCAGACAGAGTGCGCTTCTGTATTATAGCTTGTTTTTTTTAACAATGCCATACTAGTTTAATTTACGCACTTAAAACTTTGAAAGGTAACCTTAACGTTAACATATCAACCAGAATTCCCAACCCAATTTACTTTTGTAATACGATGTGTTTCTGAATGAAACGGAATATTGGGACTGTGCATTATCCATTTGAAAAAGGATTGGAATGTTTTGGAATTCCATGTATGACGTGGTTGAAAAATGACTTTCGCTGTCATAAATTGACAAAAAAGAGAATATAAAATCTGTTTATAGTTTTAAATACTCAGTGCACTGCTGTACCTGTGCAGGACTCCTACAGGAAGCAGGTGGTGATCGATGGAGAGACGTGTCTGCTGGACATCTTGGACACTGCTGGTCAGGAGGAGTACAGCGCCATGAGAGACCAGTACATGAGGACGGGGGAGGGCTTCCTATGTGTCTTTGCCATCAATAACACCAAGTCCTTTGAGGACATTCATCACTACAGGTGAGGGGTCACTAGAACCCAAACCATGGTGGCAATCAAAGAACCTCCAGCATCACGACCATAAAGATAAAGAACTTAAATTATGGTCTATTACAGCCGAATAATGTTGTGTTTGCTTTGACAGAGAGCAGATAAAGAGAGTCAAGGATTCTGAGGACGTCCCCATGGTCCTCGTTGGGAATAAGTGTGATCTTCCGTCCCGCACTGTGGACACCAAGCAGGCTCAGGATTTAGCACGTAGCTACGGCATTCCGTTCATAGAGACCTCAGCAAAGACGAGACAGGTATGGAAAATGCAGCTGTTGTGTGTTAATCATGCATGTAGTTTAATTTAGTTAAATTTAATGTTTACTGGAATCATAACAATTCATAAATCATGTGTCTATTTTTATCACCATAAGACTTCTGAATGTTTAATAGCTGATTTAAAGGCAACATGAAATGTCCCTGGTTTATGCACAATTCAGCAGCGCCAGTTATTCCAAAGAAAAACATGTTTTTACTATTTCCTGTGGTTGTTTTTTTTAACTCTGAGAAATGCAGAGGGATTTTGCGAAGATGATCGCAAAGATGATCGTAACCTAACATGTGGCATCCAGTTCAATTCTAATGCATGTAATCATGACCCGCCATACATAGTTTTTCTCTCAACGTTTTGTTTCCTTCTGATGTGTGTCAAGTTATGACAATAAGATCACTCGGTCATGTCATTTCATGTTGTCTTTAATGCTGCTGTAGCATGTTATGTCATTAATTATAGGATAAATCACATTTAGAGTAATATAACCTGAGAGGTTTTTGAAAACGTATTTAATGAAATCTATTAAGGTCTTCCAATCCTTTAAGGGCATGTTTAGGTCATATATCACCCAAAAATAATAATAATAAAAAAAGAAATTAAAATGCAAAACATTTTAAAAGTGGTTCTAAAATTAGTGTTTGTTTTAGAAATTGATTGTTAATTCTCCAATATAAGTGAAAAATTGTGCTCGTGTAAAAAAAAATGCTTGTGTGCTGATGTCATGTTTGTTGTACTGACTTGCACAACTAACTAGAACAATGGTGTTACTTTCTCTTCCAATGCAGTTGCAAATGACTAATTACAGTAGTGAGCATCTAACATATCAACATGGCATAACTGTCATGAAAATGTCACAATGTAAAACATTTCGCGTACATGAAATGTATGACCTGGACATGATTCACCCACTTGCTTAAAACAATTTAAATATGCAGGATTGTATGAAAGCTGGATCGTTCATACTGTCTCTTGGGATTATGCATGAGTTCCTTCTTGGTTGCTAAAGGGCTTTATGAATAATTAATCAGATGTGCATCATAAAACAGCTGATCTGTCTCTGGGGTTACGCCTGGTCTCTCTCGTCCATTCATTACAATATGCTTCTGTGTTTGATTTCACCACTTGAACTGATGGTTTAAATCACTGTAAATCTATTGGAGGACTCGACCTGCTCTCTATCTGGAACTGTCATGTTTAACTGTCAGGGCAGATACTGTATCTCCCTCTGCAGTGCTGAAATCACAACTCCTTCTGTCTCTTCTGAACTGTGATCTCTGGCCACACGTCTCGCACCATGGCCTGCGCTCTGCTTATCCACAATTGCTTCTGGCTTCTGTTCATTACACTGCATTGACTTTAGATTCTTATTTACAATCATTTAAATCCTATGTAAGCTTTTATCGCCATGCTCAAAAACAAATTTAATTGAGAAACAAGTTTAAAACTATTTCATATGTAGATTAAATTGTTTGACATGTAACCCAGCTTTATTGTGGAAAGCGCAGGTCAACCCTCTTATTTTGCCAGTATTTCCAGAAATAATAAAGAATCCGTATTAATTGTGCCAGCAGTACGTGGAAATCTTTTATGGTTTCACGGGATTCCCGAGATCCAGTTCAGACCGCTTTCAGTTCCCGGTAATGATTTCTGTGTGCGTTCCGTAACACTGAAGGGAGGTTGTGTTTTACACTGCAGAGAGTGGAAGATGCCTTTTATACTCTGGTACGGGAGATCAGACAGTACCGGCTGAAAAAACTCAGTAAAGAAGAAAAGACGCCACGATGCATCAAGCTTAAAAAATGTGTTTTGATGTAAGATGCGGTAAGTTTGAGCGACGCTGCCAATCTGCAGCCCAGGTGTAGGGTACGATGTACGCCCTGTGATGCTTTTGGGCTCTTCGTTTGGGTGAACTGTCAAGTCAACTGTTATTCAATCAACTTTATTACAGATTATAAAGGCTATTTAAACCAATGTGATTTTTTCCAGTAATATTTTCCTGACATTTAAAGCTGCAGCCCATAACTATTGCCTCTCTACTATTTAAACCATAACATTGCAATTGCATGCAAAAGATGTACTTTTCTCACATTGAAGTCAAATGAAGCCAAATTTCCTGCTCAAGTTTGAAATCATTATTATAAGATTACTGTTGTGAAGTGGGGTAAAGTAAAGGGAATGTTTTGAAATTGCTCATTAACTGTTTTTTGTTTGGTTTTTAACCTAAAAATGTTATGGATTGCAGCTTTAAGCTCACATTTTCCTTGTTCATAAATGCAAATAAACAAAATGTTGTATTAAACGTAATTGTCATAATGTTAATAGATGTCATAAAACTGAGCTTTGTTACTTTTTTACACCGATCTTGGGATGAAGTTTCTACGTAACATCCGCCCTCTTGTCTAAAACTGTCTCATGGGGTTTTGTAGGAAGGGTTGGGTAAAAATGTCTGTGTAACACTGATCCAAGACCAGTTTTAATGCTGTGTTGAAGATCTGATCATAGCTGATCATAGATGTGTAAAAATAGCAGCCCTGGGATCTTTTAATAGCGTTGTCTTGTTACTGTAGCTAAATGCTTAAAATGGTTTTCTCTTCCCTTTTATCTTAAAGGGCGTTGACGACGCGTTTTATACATTAGTCAGAGAAATCCGGAAACACAAGGAGAAGATGAGCAAGGAGGGCAAGAAGAAGAAAAAGAAGTCCAGGACAAAATGTGTACTAATGTGAACAACAAACCCTTCCTGTCATTATAGACTCAAACTTCCACAGCTGCATTTTGTACATTACACTAAATTATTTGCCTCTTCAGAGTACAGAATGAATCCCTATTTTACTTGCTTTCTTTAAAGAAATGAGCTTTATTTCTCGTTTGGTGCCAGTTGCCCCAAAAGTGTTGGTCCCTCTATGACTTATGGCTTATTGGATTGGGTGGGGTGTCTAGTTTGCTAGTTGGTATAACTGGAGAAGCTTTAGTGGCTGTTTGGAGACTGGTGTGCCGTGCTATACAAGATGCGAAGTAAATGTAGCGTTCTGTAAAGCTAGCCTGTTAAGGTATGACATTAGCATGTATGTCATGTGACTTTATAGGGAACCGAAACTTGGAGGAAACTTTATTTAGGACCAGCACTTTCCAGGGTAAATTTTGATATACTTACCACTGTGTATGACCCTGCCTATGGATGTTACAGAATTCCAAAAATGACCTGCATGTGAACTTCCATTGTAGTAAGAGTAAAACAGCCCAGTCTAAAGCCATGGTAATGTATATATGGTGATATCTTAACCTTGTTAACCTTATTTTTCCTGTTTGCATGCTGTGTTTTGTTCTTAAACCTTCCAGGGAATGATAAAACTGTTTAAATACTGTATAAAAAGGCGCTGTTGTAAGTGTTGGGGAGCGTTAGCTAGTCTTAGCTAGTCCTCACAGATCACAGATGCTGTTGTATCTTCACAGCCAATGTGGGCACTGTCATTTTGGCCTTTTTTTTGTAATTCCACTCTCCTGGATTATCAATTTCCTGGGGTTCAAATCTACTTTATTCTGGTGTAAGTAAGGGATAACTCATGTTCATTATTGCAAACAAAATACTGACAGGGTGACTGGGATACAGTCATCTAATTATGTGGAATCAAACTAGAACATATGGGCGGAGAAAAGTTTGTCTCTGTCAGCTGTACAGTTCTGACCAATTAGAATCAAGTATTCTAGAGAGCTGTGTATGGGAACCTTCTCTCTCATGATCGTCACTAGTGAAAGCCTACCAGTACTCTCTTAAGCCCAGCAAAGCAGTGTCTTATACATCTGACTGTTGAAAAAGACTAGTTTTTGATTCGTGACCATAACCTTCCCTGAGTTATTAGTTATTACTAATATTAGTATTAGTGATTCTAATACAAATGCCTTGTTTGCTTATGCTGCCATAAACGTTTTAAACCGTTTCCAAAGGCCCAATTATTGCTGAAGATTTCCAAGAAAAGCATAAATTGTACTCTGTACTCTGATACGTTTTCAAGAGGCAGTCTTGAAATATTAGTTTACTATGATAAAACGTGACCGTAGCTAGCTTAACTTCTGTGAGCAAATTTTCAGCCATCACTCAAACCAAAGAGAGTGATATAAAGATTTATTTTGTGTGGCAATACTTGTGATGTCATGAAATGATGTCGTTTATAGGAGATATCGTATATAAAAGCAGAAGGTTGCTTTAAAACCTTTGGTAAGCTGTTTTACCATGCGTCCTTAACCATTACTAGTTTAGTTTTCTCTGATAAATGTTCTTTTAACATGATTTGACTGTACTACTAATACTGAGTTTTAATGAGAATTTTGAAAGTGTCGATAAACAGGATGGCCCACTCTTATGCAAAGTTAAAGTATTTTAAGTGATTTCAGTTCCCTTTAATCCATGTTAATAGCGGTCTATAGTGCAACAACAGGGGTTATTAGATATTTTTCAACTATTTTTGTTCTCTTTGTGCCAATTGCAAATGTCGGGAAAATGGTTCACATATATATATATGGACCTTGTTTAAACAACCTTTGTATGGTTGTGATAACAGAGATGAATATTTTGTAAATTGTGCTTTTCTCATTTCAATGAATAACGTTTAATTGAAATTAAGGGTCATGTCTTTAATGTCTCAGTTTCATAGAAAGCTGTTCTCAGATCAGCACAGTTTTATAAATGCAACTCAAACCTGTTTTTTTTCCCCCATGAATCTCACCACTTTTATTTAATGTGTAATTAAAAGTTTATAAAATTCACAGGAGAGTCTCTTTGTTTGTTAACCAAAAAATGACTCAAACGTTGCAAAATGATACAAACATTGTTTAGTATGACAATTGAGTGCAATTATTACTATGTTGGTAATTGCAAACAAATAATTTAACTCTTAATGAAACTACAGTGTTAATTTGCCACATTTTAAATGTTCATTCATATTTTTCATGGGTGATTCTCACACAAACATTATAAACATCATACTTTTTGTTATTGTAAGTAACACAGCAACAAAAGAATTTAAATGGTAAAGAACCTCTATATTGTGTTCGTGTATGTTGTTTTGTCTTTAAATATGTTTGACTTAAAAATACTATATAACAAGATTATAATCTATTTAAAATCAGGCTTGAGTGTTGAGACGAATCTTGATGCATTATGTTAAACCGGGAGAGAGAACTCTTTATTTTTATTATATTTTCAGTGTCACAACTATTAGCTGTCCTAAACAGTCTTTAAACTGTATTTCCTTTATGCAAACCGATTATTGCTTACATTATATATTACACATTGCTTAATGTGTTACATGTTGATTGAATGTGTTTTTGTGAGCTTCACTCATACACCTCTGTGTGCATGTCTCCTGTCTGCCACTTGGGGGCAGTATTCTCTCATTCAATAATATAATTGTTTCTCAGAGGGTCTTCTGTAATGTCATCCTAACAGAATTAAAATTACAGGCACTCTCAATAACTCCCTGATTTAATCCAGGGCACAGTATCATTTCTTAGACATAATTACATTCGCCACGTGAAATTAAATATCGAGCTTGCTGTGGATTTGAAACCTGCCTTTGTCTCTGGTGCCAAGATGAATAGGTTGTTCCAGATTAGTTTACATGCGGGCGAAAAGGACACGTTTCATTGGATAAGCCATTTGCCATTATTAATGCGGATTTTAAAAGCTACAGCTGTGGGGCTTAGATGTCTTATCTAAGTGTTTCGGATGCAATTTTACACCAAATACCGAAATATACATCTACAATGTAATTATGCTGTGTGGAAACCCTATAGAAAACTCAATTAAACTGTACACAGCTGGCCTCGAGTATTTGATTCAACCTACATCCAAAAAATGATTGTCTTATGACCGCTGACTGCACATATGAGAAGTTTCCCTTCAGCTCTGAACTAATTGTGTCCCCACGCTTGAAAAATGTGGCCATGACTTCTGTTGATCATTTTACATCATTGTCATGTAGTGGAAGGAGTCTGACCGTAACCCTTGTCCTCCCACTACCATGAATGATACACCAAAATGTGTGGCTTATTGCAGAGAGGTGTGCTATTGTCTCATCGATTGGTGGACGATAAGACAGAAACAAAGCCGTGTCTAGGGAATGGAACATTATAGAGACATGGGGGTGGGCTCCTTCGATTTGAGCAATACTCCGGCATTGTGGTTAAAATTTGAAATATAGTCTTCTGGTTCTTGATTGGTCTAGATTGACAGACAGGAAGTGGCTATGCACATCTTTTTGACAGTTTTGCAGTGCTAATTTTACCACATTCAACTCCATCTTACTTTGGCAGTCCAAAACTAGCTGTTTTCTACTGATTTGTTTTCTGAGGTAAATCTGACACCTCACGGTTTGTCATTCAATCCCCGTCCTGCTGAAAGTATATTCTAATGTTATGAATTTTGGCAGAATATTATGAATTTTAGCAACGTACAGTGCATTTACGGTATATATTTAATCAGTATGTGTGTTTGGGAATTAAAACCTACAACCTTTTTTTAAATACGTTTGTAAATCTGATATTATCATCATATTCTGGGTACTCCTAAAAGATGCACAATTACATAGTACATTTACAGTTTTTCTTTTCTTGGAAAACGAAACAAAAATATCGACCTCTTGTTTGTGTACAAATGGAGATGGCCAGTTTTTGTCCAGTAAAATGCCCTCTAGAATGTCAATTTGTTTGTGGGGCTGTAACATCATAACATAATGCTATTGGTTATTAAAAAAATGATATGCCCCACCCCAACTTCCTGTTTCTTTAGAAAATACATTAACACAAGAAAAATAAACAGCATTTGTCAAACACTACATTGTGTTTTTAGGTGAAGAAGACACAATGTTCTCCTCACAGTAGCTTGCTTTTTTTGATTACCACAAACACAGTATCATAAACAGCCCATCAGACCTTCCTGTTAACCTTTACTAGGAACAATGATGGCACTTCTTCAGCTAAAGAGCACAAATAGTGAGAGAAAAGGGGTGATTAAGTTATGCTTATGTATTCAGTGGACCACAGACCTGAGTCCTGACAGGAGAGAATGGTGAGGAAAATAAAGCCAGAATAGTCAATGTAAGTCCTCCTCTTGAATCTCCTGGGTGTACCTCAGGCCAGACTCTGTCAATCAAACCTCCTCCACAGCTGTAATCTCTAGACAACAATGAGGGGCCTGCATGACTGATAAACTGCTGAAACGGAGCGATTCTCACTCTCAGTACATCTGGTGGGCAGAGAAGTAAAATGGTGAGGGTTCAAAAACTGACAGGCTTCCAGTTTCAAAGACTCACAGCTCCCTCCAACACATGCGTGGAACCCCCAAAACCAGGACAAAAATATTTTGTCAGCATTGCAAAATGTACCTGCATGGACACAAAGTGAATTTTGAAACCTTCAGAAGTCCAGACCTTCTCATATAGTTGAGCAGACGATAATGTGGCTGTCATGGAGACTGGGTGAATGTTAAGGTCCTAAAACAATGCAGAATTTTCTACAAAACATTGATCCAATTCCAAAACTCCATTAAAATCAAAGATCAACTCTCCTGAGCCTCATCCATATGTTCAATGAGATTTTCTGTTTAAAACCCATTTGACTTCTGTATTGTATTTCTGTAATGACTTGTTTTTGAGTAAAACAGGATTTACAAGGTGGGTGAGCTCAAACCATTTTCAATTTAATTTATTTATATAGCGCTTTTTACAACGTTGCAGTGCTTCAAAGCAGCTTTACATAGAGAAACAAAGAATAATAATAAAAACACAGAACAAATGACATGTTAATGGTATTATTGCAAATAATATGTGTGAGATGTATAAGATATACCATTGTTTAAATCAAACCAAAATGGAGGCAAACCTAAATGCATGTCTGCTAATAGAGTGATTGAATAACTGCGTAGCTTCTGGTTAACAATGACCAGCAGGAGATCTCGGCGGAAAAGGAAGATTGTTTCAGAGGACAAGCATATTATAACATGAAATGTACAGTAATGAAACAGTGAGCTCAATAATTTTAATGAAAAACATGTACACTCAAATGAGCTGATAACTCATTTTGGGGACTAAAGTAGCCTTCATAACATCCTTTGGAATAACATTAGGAATATTCTTTAAGCAAGGGGTTTATTTTGACAGGAATAATGTAAATGGTCAGTTTCAGTTTTGCCATAAGTAGATGCTATAAGTATACGGTACACTGTACATCACATAGTGGGCAATACATTGTTAAGGTAACAGAAATATTAGTTCTTTTGAGAAGTGCAAACAAGGCAAATTGGATTTGGTTTTGAGCTCGCACAACAGTAATTGTGTCGTCAGTTTTGTTTTGTTTGTTTCTTCACTAAATGCTAACTATCTCCTTCAGCCAAAAATCTCTTGAGACAACCATTACAGACCACCATTTTCCTTTTATAAGGTGAGGAAAACATCTCACAAGGCTGTCTTGCCTCTGAAAGAGAGAAACCCCTTTTAAATCTTGGGCTAGGCTGCACTAAATGTATTAAAAGCAAGTGTACCGACTCCTGTCATTATTGTAACACAACACAACAAGTTACTTAAATTTTTTAGTTAAAACCCGGGTCTGATTTCAGATTGAAAGCACTGAGGCAGGTCTTTGACAACGGTTTAGATGAAGCGCTGGGTCTTGAATTTAATTCCCAACAGTAACTGGTAGCCTGCATAAATGACCTGAGCTGTGATGTATTTTGACAGTATTTTCAGAGGTTAAAAAAAACAGACAGGGGCCTTTCGGATATTCTCAGGAGACAGTATGTACTCACAGTAGTTCAGCTATGAAATAACTAGAGCTTGGTAGAGCTGTATGGATATGGAACTCATTTTCCTGTTATTGTAGAACATAAAGCCGCAGGACCGGGCGGTTATCATAATGACCGCAACAAAAACGCCATGCATTTTTAAACACCTACAGGCAACGACTGTGTGACCAACACAGATAAAGAGAGATTTAATGAGGGTCGCGACAAGCGTTATCTAGATTAAATACGTAGTGATGAGTATGTTTAATATGTCAGAAAAGAATACAGAGATCTTTCCTGAGATTGCGGATGTCAAGACAGGAGACGTCAACAGCTGAGTATCATTGGCACAGCTGCGATAAGAGAACCATGCAATTAAATGCCAATTCAAATGATCGAGTTCCGTGCTTATATGGAAAGTTTTAAGGTAGTTCATTCATAGATTGTTCAGCTATAATTTATTTAAAGCACAAAACTGGGCTCAAAAAATAAAATACCACTGGTATTGACCAGTTATGACACCTTTAAAAATACACTCTTGTCGTAAATGCTGTTCTGGATGTGACAACCTGATTTTAAGGAACTATCAATTTGAAGGTTAAGTATGCAACTAAAGATTAAGTATGCAATAGTAGCACCAAATAGAATTGCAAAAATAATGATTGTTTTCAAACAGGAAAAATGACATTTCCACAGAAGTAAAAAAACTAAACCAGAAACTGTGTTTGTTAAATTAGAAACAGTGTTAGCAATAAAATGTACAATATATATGCACCACAACTATTTCAGTCTTTACCGAGTATCATTTTATTGTCCCCTGGTGTTATTTTATCAACACAATTCATCATTTGTAACTGAAAATGATATTTCCTTACATGATAATGATATTTCCTTACATTCAGGCTGATAGTGTCAGCAATGCATTATATACTGTTGTGGGAAAACAATGCCATCAGATTAAATTTACTGTTTATTTTGCCTGTAACAAAATCTGCTAAATAAAGCCTGCTGCTGCATGTTGAGATGAGAGATTCCACAGGCGTCTCATATCTTCTGACTGAAACTGTATTTACAGCAGTCTTGTTTCTCGCATTTTTTATTCTGACGAAAAAACTTTTTAGATTTGTCTATATAAACTAAAACTTTCACTTTATCTCTTAGTAACAAAGTTACTATAATAACCGAGATTTATTCGCAACCAAACTAAACCACGCCCCTATTATGTGACGTTAGGTCGAGTAGTCCCACCTTCAAATAAACCCCGCCCCCGTCGAAATCCTTTACAGCTCGCTCGAGGCTTTAACGTGGGCGTCAGTGAAATACGCAGTGACATCATTTAAGGTGCGATTTCATTACTTCATTAAAGAATTAAGTTACAACATATATTATATATAACCACAGTGAACGAGCTATTTAAGTATATGTTTAAGGGCACATTATGCTAATTGATCTGTCAATATACACCAGTTAAAATTAGCTGTAAGTAAAACACTGTATTTTGTTTAGCACAGTGTAGTAAATTTCATGATACGTAAATCCCCTAAAGAAATAGTCTTTTGTTTATTGATACTGCGCTGTCGAAGATAAACAATGCTTTTGCTAGTTTCCTGCAGTCGTTAACTTGCTTTTGCAGTACAGTTGAATTTATTGATTTTGACTCGTACTGTCGTTTGACTCGTACAAACACAGTTGTTTGTAATGTGTTGTTACACGTAGTAGTATCAAAAGGATGCAGAGATAAGAGGTTAATACTAGTATAAACTCTGTTAAATGCCATTGCCTGAAATGTTGAACAGCAACATAGTAAAGAAAGTGGTCCTGTCTTACAACTACAGACAAACCCTTATGAAGACTCCATCCGTTTGGGGAGGAAGAGTTATTCATTTAATTGATGATAAGCCACCAAACGATCCCTGGAGACGGTTGTACATAAACAAAGAAGATTCATCTCTCTGGAGTACCATCAATACCTGACCAAAACATCAAGACCTGCTGTGTGGTAGGACTGGGTCATTTTTGGAAAACTATACAACCTGCAGCACCCAATAACATATTAATTTTTACTTGCCAGCACCCAATTTTAAGGTCTATGAACTGAGTTCAAGCATTGCATGAGTACAGTTATGTTGCCTATAATTGGCTATAATTAATGTGTTTTGAGCATTATGACTGTTATACAGTTATACCCCCCACTATCCTTTCATTCTTTCTCCAGAACAGAAAAAATGATATTTCAGCCACTGTGTATGTTTAAAATGATTGACAGAGAATGTTTATGATTGATTTCAGTTTCTGATTGGCCAGTGTGGGCTGTGCTTATATGCTTAGTTGGTGTTTACAGAGTCTAGGGCTGTCAGAGAGAATTTATTTATTTCTCAATAAAGCTATTTTAGTGATATGTCACTGTAGAAATATTGCATGTATCGTCGTCTGCTTTTTAATGGCATTAAACTCCGCTGTAGTGTACACAGCGGAGTACACAGAAGTACACAACGAGTTGTGTGTGGATTCTTTATGAGAAACTGGCTTATGCAGTCAATACTTCCCATATTTACTGTCTGTTGGTCAGTTGTCAGTAATGTCAAAATGTTTCCAAGCAGCTTGTCACACCAACACAGCTCCATCTGTCCCATTACCACTGTATCACTCAGCCCAGCATAAATGATGATGGTCTCTTGGTTGGTGTCTCTTTTGACCCATGTCATTTTGTATGACAGTTTGGCTCTGATGCTTTGCAGAAGTCATGGCTGCTGGGGACGAGTTTGTGCGTGTGTGTTTCAGTGTAAGCGCGTGCCTGCGAGGCAGGTCTGGCCTCTGCTTCTCGCTCTGTGCCGCCTCAGATGGGTGATTCATACTGGTTCCTTCCTGGTAACAGGAGGGACATCCAGCTCTTTATTACCCTCATCCGTCACCATCAGTTCATCAATCCAAAAACCGGGGGCTCTGACCAGTGGCTGTTCCTCCCGAGTCCCTTGTTGCCTCTTTCGGCGATGAATGGGAAATTTACAGCGCCTCAGACGCACACAAACACGGAGGCAGAAGTCTGTCAGCCTCCAGACAGTGTCAGCGATAAGATCCCTTAAGATTTCTGGGTGAAGATACTGCCTGTCTCTTTCTCACTCTCCTTATTTCATATTAGGTCAATTCTTTACGTTTATTTAAATGTTGCGACATCTGCTGCAAATGTAACTGTCATTTATTGCCTCTCGTTGCGTCTTGAAATCCTCAATTTATACTCGCTCTCATTATCACTGTATTTCACCCTATAAAGTGCTCACTAATAATGTTACCTTTATGGTTGCTGAAGAAAAGGTTTGTTTGGTCAAGCAGAAGTCACTCCCACAGTGCTGCGGGTAATCGCTACATATTGCCCTCTTTTAAGCAAGTCCGTTGGATTTTATTCTTCAGTTCAAAGGTTCAACATTAATTTGAGGTATTATTCATGCACACGTCTGTTTTTAATCAAATCCTCATTGTCAGAAATTGTAATAGGGGTGATAGTGGTACAATAATGTTATTATTTATGACATCATCCATCATTTCACCTCCAATTTTAATACCTAACCCTCTTTATATGCCTCAACATCACCATATAAGCTTCCTATGAGGATTACAGAACCACACAGGAGCGCTTGTCAGTGTTGATACAGTATCAGCGTGACATACAAACACTTTACAATTTTAGATATTTTTGCATCCGCCGGTTTCCGAAACCACTGATGCAACTAATTATGCATTTGGTGAGACAAGAGCTAATAAGAGGAATCAGGTGCAGTCACTGAGATAAATACCTGAAGGACACAAAATCCTTGAGGATAAATTAGTTCTTTACAAACATTTCCATCATCTTGTGACATTCTTGTGACCTGAGCTTCAGTGACTGGAATAATAATGCAAATATTGTTTTTTTATAAAATCCCTTCTGTGTTCGTAAACTAGATAATCCTGCATATTGTTCCACCAACAAGTTAAGGTCATATTTAAAAAAGCGTTGGTGGTACAGGTTCCTCAAAACTATATGCGCATCATTATAAATTGCAAATCTATTATGCTGTGTTTTTTTTGCAATGTGAACTTTTTCAGGGCAGGATATGGTAATAGGTTCCCATCACTGTTTTAGACTCAAAATGAAGGTTATTATATAAACATTCATCTTAATGTGTGAATTTTGGATGGTGCTGCTGAGCGGTGCATAAATCCACATAAAATTGTCATCTGCGATGTAGCCTGAAGTTCGAAAACAAGTCTGAATTTAAGCATCGAGTCAATCTCACACTTTTGACATGCAAAATCCGGATAAACAAAGCACATTGCAGGCAATCATTTCAGACAATGTAATAACTGTTAAAGAGATTAAAAAATCAAGAAAGTAATATGTAAGCAAACAGTGTTTTCGGCTTGTTGCAAAACTTTTCTCATTGCTGTCTATTAAATGACAACGGGCTACTTTGAATTCACGCAGATCATTTATTTGTTCCTATGGCTCATTAGTCTCAACTTATTAACTCAAGTGAACACCAATTAAGGAAGTGAAGTAAGGATCTAAAACACGGAACATAACATTTTAATCAACAGCTCCCTCATTTGTAATTCATAAGCTTGTGTAAATGGATAGTTCACACTTTTTGCCATGTTTTTTTTTTGCCACTAATGGTTCATAAGGGCATTGATCCATGGAGACCGCAGTGTAACGGTGCTCCACACTGAATGTATAAATTAGGAGCTGCATCATGTTTACCCAACTGAAAGGCTAGTGGGGGCAGAACCAGTGTGTGTGTATCCGCCAGTATCCTCTCATGGGGAAAAATTATGCTTTCAATGCAAGTGACAGCCAGTGGAGAATGAATTTGCGGGTATAGGTGGTTACCTTAGCGACAGTCAAACCGCAAATACACACGTATAGACCATTGCTTAATGGTGTTTATAAAGACTAAATCTTAAATGCTTTGCAACCAAATGCAGGGCTGTTTTCAGCCATCGGGTTTTAAGATCTAGCTGAGAGCTTATTGTGCTAGCTCATTCTTCTGGAAAATCTTCTATTAACCATTTATTATTTGTTTTATTACATGTAATAGTAGTGGCATAGCAATTATAGGGAAAACTTCAAATAAACAATTTCAATTTGTCACAAGACAGTTTGATTAATGACCTAGAAACAGTGTTTATAAAGTAATTTTGAAGTAATTTTAAGTTTAATTTAGATTTTGAATTCTAGATTTTCCTCACTGACTGTGCTTTAGTTGTTGGACAGTAAGAAATAAAATTTAAATTCCCTTTAAAACACTACCTCAACAGCTATAGACAGGCTGATGGATGTTTTTGGCTATTGTTTATTTGACTGTCGTCACAAGCATTGTTGGTTGGCACGTTAATGCATTTCGAGACTCTTGGGTCTGAGTCTCCATTTCTGTGCACTCTGTGGTACTTTTCCTAAAATCAAAGAAAATGCCTCATGTAAATGCCCATAAAGAATACATTCAATCAGAGTCAGATGACCTCGGACTAAAAACAAAAACAGCTGACTAGTTGTTCAGGCAACTTACTGACTAGTTAGATAATGCACATGTACTTTTGCACATAAAATCTTTCAGCCATCTTAATTTCAAGCTCAGAAATGCCAGCCGTGCCTTCTGTATGCAAAGAAACTCAACGCAGAATATAGTAATAGATTTTATTTTTTGAGTTTCTTCCCGTGGACTTCCATAAAATGTGCAAAGCGGGACTATGACAAATTTATTTTGTTTTACATGTACCTAGCTTTCTCTGCGCTCGTACCCACGTACGTGCACACGGTCTCTTCCCTTATTCAAGTCATGTCACAGGCTAGACACTCCATTGTCAAAAGACGCTTTCATCTGTTGGCTTCAAATATGGCTGTCATCCAGTCCAATTATACACAGAGAAATAGGTACCGTTACGCCTAAAGGATTGATTGAAGACAAAATAGAAAAGGGAAGAAAGGAATGCCGACTTTGATTCAAGGACACACACAGCTCAAGAAAATCAAGAACTGTACCAAAGTCCTTGTAATTTGTTTTGAGGTTTAGGGCATTCACATAGTATCTTCATTTCAGATGGTAGCTGATACAATGATCAGTTGAGGGACATCACTGAGGCTCACATTATTTCCAGAAGTGTTGCTATCTCCTATCAGATAGGCACTACTGTAAAGGGTGGACAGTATGGATTTTTGTAACTCTTAGGACAGGCTCGGAAAAGCAGACTATCTTAAAGATGCAATCCGTAACTTCTGGTTAAAAATTAGCAAAAATCAGTTATATGATCACATCACATGGTCAGTGTTCAACACAACCTCCTTACCTTACCCCAATTCATAAGCTTATAATGATTTATCATTTGAGCTGTCGGGTCCAATTTCATGGAAAATGCCCATATGTAAATACAAAGAAGGCATGTTATGTCGCATATCCGGGTACTGTAGATGATACAAAGTTTGTAGCTTGTTCTTAGAGCGGTTGTTTAAAATTTAAACCTGTAATCTACTTGAAGCCTGGAACACACCAAACTGATGCCGACGATGATCCAACACGTCCATTCAGAATCCTGAATCGGCCAAAAAAAGCCAGTGGGGAAAAAACATAGTCGGACGACGCTTAAAAACTACATACAATAAGCTGTGGTCATTGCTAGGGGTGGGGAAATAATCAGTTGACAGAATAATCCGTTTTATCTTCAAACTAATTATTACATTTCAATAAATTTTTTAAAATGTTCGTTAATAAAATACTGTCAGAACAAAAAAGGTGACAATCAACTGCAAGACCACCCGGACAGTTCAGAGAGCGCACAGGCTCGCCACGGGAAAGCCTTATGAATACATTTTACTTGCGAACTAAAGTTTCTATATTAATAGAAACACAAAATAGCCATAAATAATATATAGTTAGCAGCATATGTTAAGCTTTTCTTGCTACCTTTAGTTTTTTAAACACAAGAAGTACGTTCAGTAAACAATACCTGCTTGTAAAAACGAATTAACTTATTCTGTATCTGAGGTTAAATCACTAAATATAACAAATTTAACAGCATGTATTACCGCAAACTCCGAACCATGAGCTATTGATCGCTTTCTTGGATTTAATATGTCTTACAAATATTTTGATATTACAAAAAAGCAAAACAATCCCCTTATAAACACAACACAGATTGACTGGAATGATTCTGAATAGAATTGCAACCCCACCAATCGATTTGAATCGAATCTTAAGACATCAGATGAGTCACGTCTTTAAAAAGCCCCTTTTATTTAGATCTGCACTGAAGGCGTTGTTACAGATCATCTAATGACACCACCTGATGCGCTGTACTCCTCACTTTTGGCCATTTATAATCATCACAGGCATGCCACTCGCTGGATTTAGCGTGTAATTGGCATGAAGCAAACCCATTTGAGTTGATTTACCGCCGTGACATGAATGAACAGATCTATTCATAAAAGTCTCTATCAAAAAACCTTTAGCATTTCCCCATACACTGATAGCCATCTAATAGTACACATCTCTGGTATTGTTACACATTTCTGTTGGTTGTGAGGTACAGCGAGTACATTTATCAGTCACTAGGCAGGTTATAGTTTCCACTAACATCATAGATCTCTAAGGTCTGGTAGCCAGTGTAAAGCTCATGTATGGCTTGTGATATTTTCAGGGCTGAAAATGGGGTGTACGAGAAGCAAGTTCTCTGGAAGTCCAGAGAGTGAATTTCAAGGAGGGACGTAATTTCCATTTTTCATCCACGTATAGCCTCAAACGCTATGCAAATTTCATACATAAATACAGTGGGATTTTCTACATCTTCAGTTTGAAAATATATGTCTTCATTGTGGCTCCGCTGGTAAAACTCGGTCATTTCCACCACTGAATGTTTCCCCTTTGTAAGTTGCTTCGGATAAAAGTATGTGTTACGCAACTAAATGTAAAAATGAATGCGTTATTGATTAGTGATGGATCAGAATACCACTAGATAAATTGAAGTGGTCAGGGTTTGACCGGAAAGCAGGTTGTGTAATTCCGAAGCTGCGCCAACCAAGCAGCTGCCATTTGAGATAAATGGGAAGAATGCCTATAGATATTATAGGCATCTTTGGGTGGATTAATGAGCCAGACTTTGGCCATTCTGATATTACTGGCATCAGCTGTTAGCCACACCCCCTTGGGTGATTAACAGAGCCACTATTTCTTTTTGTATTTTGCCAAAATCTGCTGATGGCCAGAGCAACGGTCATCACATTTCATTTGAAATATTTTTAAGTAAAATCGGAGTAAATATTATGTCGTTAAATGATACACCCACATTTTTCATCTGCCTTTGAGAACCTATATCAGTGTAAATGTTGTGGAGTGATTTAATTATACTTCAAGATAGAAAATAGTAACTGCCAACAAAACCGGCTTTCACCATTTGTGAATTCATATCTCACAACTATAATTATCATAACTCTTTAAAATGGTTTCATTTTAATTAGATTTCAGACGAGCCAGATTGCTGGGAACACGAGCCCAGGTTTTTTGTTTTTTTTAGTTTGAGGTGTGCAGAATTCCCCTTTGAGGCGAATTGTGCTCAAATCTTTGCTGCTCACGACATTAATAATTAATTGAGTTTTACCCCCTGGCTTTACACTTTTTTTGTCCATCTTATCTTTTGTATGAACAGTTTAGGAGCTGCTCGTTAGACCTTGTTTGTCTTGAGGTGATCGAATACTTCCATCTACCACCCACTGGTCTGGATAGTAGCAGCACGTTTGGGTTGGTAATAGGTTTGCAGTTTCCACTTAGAGGAAGTTACAGCTTTGTACAGTAGTGAATGCCCCCTGTATTATCCAGCATCAAAGCACTCAAGACAATCCTCATGATCTCATTTAAATTGATTGGTGGATGGTGTAAAGGAAAAGCTTGTCTTTTTGTTTTATGGTGCTTCTATCACCAAGACAGTAATTATGCACATTTTACAGGGTGATTAAATTACACCCCAAGATGGAAAATAATAGTAACAGCCTGTTAATGAACAGCGTTTAATTGTACACACAGTAATTAACACCAGCAAAGGCGATCATTCCACGTTACGAAATGTCTATCCACGGCAACGCGGGCACGAACAGTGCACATGCTTATACAAAGGAGGAGAAAGTGTCACTATGGAAACAAGAGAAGGAATTCTAAATGCAAGTCTCCTGAGAAACTGGAGATAAAAAAACAGGCCAAGCTTAGTTGTGTCTGCCACACTAGCAGGGTAATTTACAATGTCATCTCCATTTCTGCCTTTGTGTGTGACATAAACAACTGGATGCAACAGACCAAACAAACTTTCATCTTTTTCCATATTTATTTCATTCCTGGAAGCTTGCGTTTAGCATATTTATCTATACTCCAATCCGTTTGCATGTATATAAACAAAGCTGCCATTACAGTGTGCGTATTTACTGTATGCACACGCAGGCACCCGTGACGATGTATATGTGGCTCTCGACGCAGCCCACATTACGCCACTTTAGCAGAGGCAATCTATTTTAATAACAGCTGCCACAGTCTTACCTTACAATGATAAATGAAAATCTAAATGACTCAGGACAGGAAAATTCCAGCGGGAGGGAGATGCGATAGAGATATGCATGTGTGTTCACGTGTGTGTGTTTGCGCATTCGCGCATACGGCACCCTTCACGAGTGTCTCCCACCGTGGAATCCAGTCACCGATCTTTAATAACCTCATCCAAAAAATGCGGGCAGCACACCCTCCCTCATGCATACAACCTGCTCACACTTGCGCTCTCAAACCTGTGGCTGCAGGGAACAAGCTAATGCTACTTGATTCTGCGGGACGCAGCATGTTAGGAGACTTTGAATATAAAGCAGGTTGCGACACAAACGACCGCGGCAGGTGAATTCGCTGCTTATTTTCTGTAACCAATGTATTTCTATTACAACAGAGCTGCTTGGTGATGACACAAATGGGGGTGGGGGGAAATGGAGAGATATACAGAGAGGGAGAGAGAGAGAGACTATGGGAGGGGTAAACCTGCTCTCCTGTACAGATGATGTCAGTTTCTGCAGCTGAGCCCTAACCGGTACCTCACTGAGCCAAAGACTCACCAACTCATTCCCCGTCTCAGATGGAGAGCGAGAAAGAGAGAGAGGGAGAGAGAGAGGATGAAAGAGAGGGAAAAGACACAGAGGAAGGAGAGCAAGACAGGTGGTGGTGCTGGATGGCACAGGTGTGTATCATTGGTCCCTTTTTACATCTCAGTGAGTTTGTTTTTTACATGAATGTCTAAATCTAACTGATCATTTTTCGTTAGATATTGTCTCATAAATCCTTTTTAAGTCAGCAGGTGTTTAAGGGACTGATTTCAATATTAAAATAAATGACTGATACTCTATTAACGATATGCTAATTTTACAGATGAAGTGATGTCTATTACTAAATGTTACTGTTACTAAATATACAATCTAAATGTCCGTAGTTTTCAGTATGTCGTCTTGTTGAGCATTTGTATGTCTGAAACCTGTGAAATCTGAAATGCTGTGACCTGGGCAATTTAATTTTGATAAGTTGTTGCTGTTTTTAGTATACTTAATAGTCTATAGTGACCCAACATTTGAGACACATCTAGTTGTTAAACAGAAAGGCCTTGTTTTAAAAGCATTCTATTCTGTAAGCCTTGGAAAAATGTACAACTTATCCGAGTCTGTCTCCAGGGATGTCCGGAATGTATTGGAGAATTCAGTTCTTCCCAGTTCTCTAACTGGTGTAAGGAGACAAGATTCATGCTCTAGCAATAAGTGTAATTCATTCGTATGAATAAATGAACAGGCTGTAGTCGGTCAGTATCAAACTAGCCACGGCGTGCTAACAGGTACCCTGGGTTTTAACCTTAAAACATTGTTTAAAGCATGCATGGTTTTAACCATACAGATAGATCCATATAGAGTAAAAGGAGTAAATAGCTTCAAAGCTGTATATTGTTACACTATAATATGTAAACGTGAATATTACTTCATGTATTCTTCTAGAGTGTATTTTGTAATTATTTGGTGTGACTGTGAGATAACATGATAAATATAATTCTTAATAAATATATATTTTACATGTAAAGAGTTAAAAGATCAAAAACAGGTGCAGGCTGTTTCGTTATGGGCGGTTTATCCAATACGCCAAATTCATCACTGATTTCACTCGCCAATATTTGTTTATCAGTAGCTGCTCATTGACACTAATTCTGCCTATTTTTTATTAATGTAATTAGACGTCAGTCTGTCCCAAATAGTGTGACGTCTATCCTAAATCAAATTGCTAATCTGGGTGAGTCACAACCAGCATTGGGATTTACCATCAAATATGTCACCACCCGGCCTGTGTCATTTTGAAGCTACTTGACAGTCGGATTCCCTGACATTTTCACTTGTCTGTCAGCAGGCTCGTCAATTGCGATATCTCTCTCTCACGCACACACTTGCAGATACATGCAACGCGAGTGCAAACTACTCTACAGCTATTCACGCTGGGAGAAAAATGCCTTAGGGGTCTGACAGTTAAGGAGAGGATGTACCACTGGTGAAATATGAATGCTTGCACTGTTTCAGGCCATGTCTATTAAGAATTAATGAAGTATTACATATTACCTCTGGGAAGAGAATAAACTGCACTGCTAACAAGCCAGAAATGTCTGGTCCTAAACGGCCATTTCTCCAATTGTGAATTAATCTCATGCAGTTATAACTCTCACAACCCTTTCAAATTGAGTTTATAATGGTATTCCAAACCACAGAGAACCTGAGCTGAGGTGTTGTTTTAACTTTGAGGTATTTAGCATTTCCCTTCGAGACAAAATCGTATCCAGTTCTTTACGAGACACAACATTAATAATTAATTGAGTTTTACCCCCAGGCTTTCGACTTGTTTTCAGCCGAACTTTTTGCAGGAACAATTTGAGAGCTCATCAAGTCGTATCTTGGCCAATCTAAATGCAGAGCCATTGCTGGATGATGGTGCCAGGGGTGGCAGCTCATTACGGTGATGACACTCTGCGTCTACATCGTAATCACCTCAATCTTAGAGGTCATGTGGCCCGATACCCATCTGGTTTATTTTGGGGGGCAGCGACAATCATTTAAAAATCTACCAAGAACATTAAACGGCGACCCTGAGTGACGTCTGTGCCACTACATGACCTCTTCAGTGGCGTGTTTTGAGATGAATGACAAGCACTCGAGATCTCTTGCTCTATCTAGGAGATCAAGGGCTGCTTTGGCTCGCACTGAGTGCTGACAGCAGGTGGCATCTAATGCAACCTGCGAGACTACTTGAGATTTCAAATAAACAGTGTTGTAGTTCAGATGTGCCTTTCAAAGCCCTGTGATGCCTACACAGCCTCTCAAAGCTGTAAGTAAACAGTGAGGAATGGTTTGACTGCGCTTGAGGGGCAGTCACTTGTGTTTTCCTTACTTTTTACTGAGCGTTTAAAGTGTTTCTTCCTAATGCTGACAGCAAGTCTAAAGCTCAGAAAAGCAAAGAGGATGATGGGTAGAGCTGTGGCATAGAGCATGAGCAGACAATTTGTTGGTAACACGTTCCACAGAGCCTGAATACATAATGTGTACAGGGTAGGGTATTCCTAATGCATTGTAACAATATGTACATCATAACAGCTTGTCATTTTTTAAAATGATAAACAGTTACAATTCAACAGTTATAATGCATATTCATTAATATGATTGATTGCACTTTTATTTTCTATTTATAATGTGTTTTAATGGACTGTATTATTCCAAGGTATACTGTAGCTGTGAGTAGGTGAGTATAAATTATAACTGGGGTTGCAATTAAATAACTATATACCAGTTAACTAAGATAAATTATTAGACATTATAAATCCAAAATCAATCAACAGCTGTGTTAATAGATAATGCACATTTTCTGTTTTCAGCTATGCGCAGTAAATTGACTGCTGGTTGAAATGTATATTCATATTTTTTATTCAAATTTGTTTGATTTTAACAACTTTATGTACATCTCATTTGCTATTAATGAATTGTAATATCACCCTTATATCGGCCATTAGCCTCCTTATGCTTTACATATCAGTATGTATTAGCCATAAACAATTTTACATATCAATTGATGAGTATTACAATACATCATAAATAGGGGGTTTAAATGATATATCAGAACATATTACTGATTTTAAGATGTAACAAGGTGTGAATTGTAATGCATGAAAATGACTGCTACATCGTATATATTGGGTTCATAAAAAGTGTTGTTCAGTATTTTTGTTTAATATTTATAGAACAATTATGGAGTGGAGATGAAATCAAGTAATCAAGTGAAGTAAGAGTGATTTAGATTGTTCTGTGGTTGTCTTATGTAGAGGAATATGATAATGTGTTGATGCATTTGGTGGTTCTTTCCATTGACTTCCATTGTCGACAAAACACAGCAAGATCCCCCGCTGGTTTGCACACAGGGGTCCTCTATCTGAGGCACTGCCTGTGCCGCATTTCCTGTTATTTCAGCACTGGGAAACCTTATTTCACCTTATCCTTACTGGTTACGCTTGTAAATAGATGGCAGCCTGGTATTATCCCCCAAATGAATCATAAATTAATAGCAAAATGACATTTTTCTATTAAATATTGTGTTGTGTTAGAGGGAGCCGACAGCTCTCCCTGATCCAAATAGAGTCACATTTATCACTTTCTTTCTCCCGCTGTCTCTCTCCATCTGACATGGGGGCAATGTGATGGAATGCCCAGTAATTTTCCATCAGTGAAAAAAGCTATGAGTGGCACTATACACTGCTGAATGGGGACTGGGGGATGCTGGGATTGAAAGGTGAGATTGGAGATGGCCTCTGTTCCCTTTAGACTCAATGTCATTACCGCTGACCATTCGCCCATTTCTATCTGGCCCTGATCTTCAGCCCTCCGTGAGTGGCAGTACGGTGAAACTGATGCTATTTTCAGGGCCAGCCACAGTGATAATGTCACTCCACTTCAAAGAGCAAAGCTGTCCTGTCTCCCAGGAGATTTCGCTTGCCGATGAAATGATCAGAACAGCCGTGACAAGAAGCCGAACAATTATTGCTTGGCACCAACAAATGGTGTTGAGAGAAAACGTAATAAAGTTTTCTTTTTCTTGAGTGATTGACAGTCAATAATGCAAATCGGCCGCCCTAACCATTTGTCACTTTTTTTTTGCATATAAATTCATTCATTAGCATTTGGTTACTGTAGTTTAATGAGCACCTCGCATTGTGGTAAAATTTGCTCTGAATAATTCAACTAATCACTGTTTGCATAATTTAATTAGCATTTAATCATGAGATTCATGGCATATTTGGTTAAAACCAAAAGTGAAATCAGTGGCAATTACAAGATGTGTGGCTACAGAAGCCTTTCTGTGTCTCGCAGTGGCATTTGTGTTGATTAATGAACGCATTAGACCTCACAGAAATGTATCTGTCTTAGAAATGCCTTGCTCTGGATGTCTACCGTGACATTCATTATGAAAGCCACCGAGATCAACATATTAAAATTTCACATGATATCTATTTTTCTGCCTGCTCAAGCTTCTCTGGTGAAGTTATCAATCTTTTAACTCCCTCTTCCCTCTCCCAGGTACCTGCACATACACTGAAGCAAGAGAGCTCTCACTGCTGCGCACCCATAAAAGCTGTTGTGTCTTATGGCTTTTTATTCCTATGTGAATGTAAAAAAGGCTCATGTAGGGATACAAGCCACTAAACACACAGTGACAAATCAACCTGAAGTTAACATGATAGGGTACAAAGAAGGTTAATCTCTCCCTGTGGAAATCCATGGACTTATTTTACTGCTCAGCAAACCTGCAGTGATAATTTCGTTAATCTTGTTTTTGTGAAAGTTTTGCATAATCAATAAAAAGCTGTTTTGGATTTGTGTGCCTTTTATTACCAGAACCATAAAAAGTTTCTCTGGAAAACATGCAATTAGTGACAGAAATGCTTAATGTTATATAGATTGAAATGACTGGTGGAAGGACAAATGTTAATTAAAATACATTTTAACTTCACTTGGAGTTTAATTTTCTCAATGTATAAATACTTTAATTTAACAAAGGTAAAATGATTAAGAAAAATTTAAGATTCTGCATTATTACTATGGCACTGATCGAACTAATTCGTAACATTGACCATGTTAACTCCTTTAACAAATGTAGTTTTTAAATTAAACTTTACATATGGAAATATGTAATAAACGTTAAAGCATTTTCATTAGTGGTCTAAGATAGAACTCCACTGTAAACACTTTTATATTTTTTACCTTTATTTTTATCCAATACTATATCCCTTATTCCTGATCAAAGCTGTCGGTTTCTTCTTGCTAAAGACAAGATTCAGGGTTGTCAACCCTTGATGTCACTGTGATCTTCGCCTCTTTGTGATGTCAGCTTAGTGATCATTAAACGTGAATTCAAAGGACACAGTGTAGCTAAACATCAAAGCAGTGTTCTCAGTTTCTTCATTTTTCATCACACATGCTGCGCACCGTTCATTATTTTACATTTTATTTTGCAAAAGGATGAACAATTTCTTATAAGCAATTATGAGCACATTTCATGCTGCTAACAAGTCGAAATGAAACAAAGCGGACCATAAGAAAAGACAAAGAAACAAAACGGGTCAATGCACAAAAATTTAATAACCAAGTTTATATGATGCACTTTGTGATCCACTCATGAGCCTTCAGTAGGCTCTGCATTTCCCTTCCTTTACTCTTCATCTTTTGCACATTATTAAAATAGATCTTTGACATTACACATTGCACTGGAAATAATCTACCTACAATATTATACAATATACGATACATATAAACATAAAGCACCTTTTCGTTCTTGTAAATAGGAATAATTAAAGAACTGGGGGACATATAGATGATTGTGTGGGGTTTGTATATGAAAACATCAGTGCATGGGAAGAGTTCCTAAGGGTTTCATGCGCAAAAATTGTCCTCGTTAGCACCTGAGTTCATATTACAGATGAAATGAAACTAAATGCAGTTTGGAAAAGAAAAGGCTATTCCTCTGCCCTCCTCTGAAAAGCTCAAATTAGGACACAAACGAACCATTTCTTTTAATTGATCTATACACAGTAACGTTTTTGTCATTTGCTCCAAAACCGCTGAGTACCAGCAATGATTTGATTAATAATTGCTACATGTTCCCTTCAGTTTTAAGACATTGTGTTCACATTACACAAACAATAATAATAAAATAATATAGCACCAATTAGTGTTGATACAAAAGCTAATACTAATGAGTGTCTCCGCAATACAGTAAGGTAAAAGGTTATGAAGAGTAATTTCTTTACATAAGCATATAAAATAGGCACACTGACATGAGCCAGACTTAGGATGTCCTTTGGTCCTGTTGCTAGGAAAACATCTAAGAACATGTAATGTAAAAGTGTCATGCATTATTTGGAAAACAAATAGTTCATTTTCAAGTAAACCTTTTTTTCCAAAAAAATTATTCTTTGATGTTATGAAATACAGTCTCATAGAGATAATGCTCAACTATAAAATAGAGAAAATAAACTTATCTGTCACCAACAAATTCATCTTATGTTCATAAATTTTGTTGTTGGTTTTCACATATATGTAAATACACATTTACAAGAGGAATACATTAAAGTGACTAAAGGAGTGAAATGATTTCACAGAGGAGGGCCATACAATCCTGGTCTCATTAATAAACTGCCGTAATCACATGTCTAGTGGATCACTTAATTACCTCCTCATTAATAGCATCCTTTTAATCCTTAATTAATAGATTCAGAAGTGTCCTTCCTTAAAGGAATTTTAAAACTAGTTAGTCTTTGGCCAAACAGTTGGCTGAGGAGGTTGTTTTGTGACTCTGCAGTACGATATGAGTGGGTCTCTATGGGTCGGACCCCTTGTTTCGGCCGTGATTTATTAACTGAATTGTTCAGGGTGGACATCCTGGAAGAAGGCGAATGAATGGGTCTCCCAGGAATGCTCTTTTTCCCTTTGCAATCCCCATTGAAGTGACGTGCAATCTCCACCTTTTTGGGTGAAAAACTATCTACAGAACCTTTCTTTAGTTGAAGGCCCAAATTAGAAGACACCATTTTGTTCTTGTAGACTATTTTATTACTGGCTGTGTCATCCTTTACAGATGTAAGCACTGGATAGTCATTGGGAAGATCTGTTTTTCTTTGTCCATCAATATTTTCACACCTATTGGGTCTGAACTTCTTTTTGGCCCTTGGGTCAATGCAAAGATTTTCCCTTGCAGTGGGGGATGGTGTTCTCTGAGAGCTGTGAGGTGTCTTTAATTCTTTCCTCTTCTTCTGTTGTCTGGCTGAGTCCTTGTCTTCACTTGTAGCTGAGCTGTGAGGGATGTTGGTGTGACGTGACTGACTAAGTGCAACATCAGTGGTACTAAGGCACCTTGAATTATTTTCATAACCTTGTTTCAGATTGTCCTCAGACCTGGCTACAGTTGTTTGCTTAACCAGACCAATAGTTGGCTGTTCATTACGAAATGCTGTGTCAACATCTTGTTTATTCTCATTTCTTTTCATGGAGAATGACTCCTTGATTGTTTGATCCTGCTTCAATTGGTTTGACTCACTTGAAGACTGCTTTATGCATGGGAGGTCAAAGTCATTGCAAGATGAGAGTCCTTGTATGTCTTGATTTGGTAGGACTACATTTATTTGGCTGCATACTGGTGTAGCGTGTGGATTTGAGTGCTGTGTTTCCGCCTGTTCAGTTGCACTTTCAAGGCTTACTGGTGAGTTGTTTTTAAGTGTGTCTCTGCTGTCTGTGGTATTGTCTGTGTCTGTGGTATTACTCTTAATTAAGTGATTCTCTGACATTAACAACATAGTTGGAATTGCACAACAGTCGTCTTCTATTTTAACATCACAAATTTCTGTCAGAGCTCCTTTATCGATGGTATTTATTTCTCTAGTTTCAGAGTCTTGAGACATAGAGCAGTTATTATCCTCTTCCTTAAGCTCGGTTGTGGAAAGCGTCTGTTCAGTAGAATCTTTTTGCGCCAGACACTGTGTAATGTCCCTGGCAACTTCAAGGAAGTCCTCAGCTACATCTTCAATTTTCACACTGGTATTTGTCTCGGTAGAATGCTTATCAGTGTTATTCAGTGGAGGGTCTTCTGTGATGGGTAACATTGATTGCATACTTTGCATGTCAGTATGCTTGTTTAAGTTGAGTGAAACAGTGCCAACATTTCCATTTTCTGAGCTGCTTTCAGTTGCCTTCCTCTTCTTACTTGGTGGCATGTCAGGTTTATCATCTTTTGAATTAAAAGGCTTGCAAGGTCTCACAACTCCCCTGAACTTGAAGATCTTGTTCCCTCCAGCAAGGTGTTTCTCCATGTGTCGATCAAACTGTTCCTTTTTGGAAAAGGTATAGTTGCAAGTACTGCATATAAAAGACTTCTTGATTACATGCATAACATCAGCGCAGAGTTCACAAGTATACAGTGTAGTGTGTTTTGAATCTGGCTCATCTGTGTCCTCATGCTCATTTTTCAGGTGATCTTTAAGCTCCTTTGCCTCCTGGTAGGACACTGGACATTTGTGACACAGGAAAATCTTTTGCAGACTGTGAACAACCAAGTGACGCTGGAGCTTAAAGGGCTTTGGAAACTGCTTGCCACAATGATGACAGTCCCTTGAAGGGTCTTTGCAATTAGGATGCATCTCTGCATTTTTTGAAGAGGTTTCTGATTTAGGTAAAACCTCAAGCGTTGTCAGTGCGCAGTGTTTACCTCCTCCACCAATATTCATTTTAGTCTTAAGAGCTGTGGAATCAAACTCATCTGTAAGCTTTGACTCCTGGCCATTACTATCTGAGAAAGATCTTCTCTCCTCTTTTGATGATTGCTTAACATTGTCTCCTTTTGCAGGTCTGCTGGATCGATGCTGCATTATTGAAGATATAAAATTCTTCACTGCATTTTCCTGCATAAAACACCCAGGCATGTCCAGGAGAGAACTTTGTGACTGCCCTCTTCGTGCAAATTGTGAGGCATGCTCACGTAGATGTTCATTGTACATCCAGACATCTGATATTTCTTTCAAGCACATGCCACAAGTCCAAACACCAGCTTTGTTCCTGGCGTGTTTCTCCCTGAGATGGTCCCGAAGCTGTTCACGGGAGCTAAATTTGCGCTGGACACACATATAACAAGTTGGGGGAGGTGATGGATTGTGAGAGAGCTTGTGGAAATCCAGTTCACCTAAGGTGAGAAACCATGTAAAACACACTTTGCATTTATATTGTTTATCCTTAGGTTTCATTCCAGGTTCAATGCGTTTCCTACACTTGCGCTCAATAGGCTTTTTGTCTGGTCTTGCAGGGTCCATTAGTTCAGTGTTTACAATGGGCTCTACCAATGGCATTTCCATCCTAGGCTCAAAAAATGGTACAGGAAGCTGAATTGTAGTATTAAGGTTTGGCATCTCGATGTTTGGAGAGTGAGAGGCATCTTGGACACAGACTAGTCGGAGAGGACAAGCTGTAGTGGAAATCTCTGGTTTACAATCTTGCTGAGAAAATGACGATGCTGTGTTCTCTAAGACTGTACCTTGTGATTCATCCTGATGCCCTATGGGTTGTATAATTGTGTCCTCAGTCTCACATAAGAATTCTCTAATGCCAGTCTCCACATTTTCCTCATAACCAATCTGATGATTCATTAGGTCAACATTTGAGTGACATGCATTCTCTATTGAACCCTGGACTGTGCTTTTGTGGCACATCTCAAGCATGTTAGCATCATCAATTGATATGGTTTCATATTCACAGTGGTCATTTGTGTCATTGGTAAACATTTGACCCATCTTGTTCTCTTTAGGCTCTTCATATTTATCAATAAAGACATTAGTGGGAGGATACTCTAAAACTAAACAGGAGAGTTTTTGCTTTTTGTTGCTTTTCCCATAGACCCTTGCACATTTTCTCCTCTTCCTGTCATCATTTCTTGGGAATAATTGAGAAAACGTGCTTTCGTCATCAAAGAACGCCTTTAGATCGGGTCCGAGTCCCGAAGAACCTGTAAGGGTGTGACTGTCTCCTCTTGGAGAACAGGAGTTCTCATGCTTGACCTCAACAGAAGAATCCTTAAGTGTATAATTGATAGCTTCTGTGTGAGCATATTTGTTATTAATATCACAATATGTCACATCATCATCGTAGACGGCTCCCTTTTCATACAATGTGGAATGTCTTGTAAAAGTAGATTCACTCTCTTGCTCTTTGGTGCTGACAGTTTCTTTGCTTTTCTGTTCTTCATTCACTTCCTGATAGCTGTGGCTGCTATTTAGGCCCGGCTTTTCAAGTGATGTGGGACAGTTTTGTTGTATCATTGAGGGAAAATTTGGAGAGATGGCCTGTAATATATCCGTTTTAAGTATACTTAGCATTTCATCTGAAAAAGAGTCTTGCTTTACTGGTTTTGAAGTAAACATTTCACTGCCGATGTCCATATTGTTATTCTTTGCTGTGCTGCTATTATTTTCTTTATCATTTACTGGAGTTGCCTGATCCAGACCATGATTTCTTGAGATATTTGACATGCCAACATCACTCGTAATTCCTTCAAACATCAAAGGTGGATCTACTTGCTTTCCTTGTCCAACTGAGATTTTACTTATGTCTGTATTCAGAAGGGCCCCTGGACCCATGGCATCCATGCTGTTTTTTAATGCCTTTTCCATTGGATGTGACACATGGTAAATAGGCATGAACACTTGGCCGCCTACAGTTACATTTTCAACAGGTGAAATCCCTTCTGTTTTTACCACATGCTTCATGGCTTTGTGTCTTTTAAGTCCAGGTAGAGTACGAAAGAACATTGCACATATCTCGCACTGAAATTTTCCTTGAACTGCATTTTGTGTACCACCCTTTTTAGGTGAGGTTTTTGTCTCGCTTGGCTTTAAACACTGTCCTTCATTTTGGACAGGTGGACATGTAAGATCAATGGATTTTGTTTTTGCCTCTTTATTCAGCATAGTGGATCTCAACAATGCGTCATGCTCACTAGGGATCATCTGATTGTTCAAGTTCTTAGAATCTTTTGTTAGAAGGCTGAGGTTCATATCCATGTAATCAACTGTTTCAAGTGAAACATGACTAACATTCATGTCATTTTGATTACGTTTTGAGAACGGTGCAGAGTCAATTGGAGTGACTTCAAAGTTACTGCAGGAAGCTTGAATACTTGAATATTTGATATCATTGTGATTTAAATTGTCATTAAGAGAGATATCAGGTAAGTCAAGTCTAATCATGTGGTCCTGAATATTTGGCTTGTGTTCATTTGTATTATGAGGTGGGCTGGATGCCAAGAAATTGTCTGTGGAGCTTGATTTTATATTGGACTGGTCTTGTCCTTTGTTTAAACATTTAGAGCTGAAGTTGTAGTCACTGAAACAGGTTTCACTGTAATTCAGAGGGCTTAGTTTAAAGTCATACAGTGTACCTTTACCTTGAGAGCCATCCAATGCTTCAGAACACTCACAGGTCTCACCCAGAGGTTGTTTTGAGATGCGGTCTACAGCCAACATTGTTCCAGGGCTAGACATTTTACTTTCTGTGATTCCTACTAAATCCAGATGGGGAATAAATGAATTATCCAGCTCTGTTGCTGGTGAATCAAAAGTATCTAAGGACCTGCCAGTATTTATGTCTTTTGAGTTTTTGTCTTCCAAGGCGGGTCTGTTTTCACTCAGTGCAGGGGTAACTGTGCTAAAATCATTCAAACCACCTGTACTGTTATCTCTTAGCACAGAAGGGCTTTGGATAGAGTTGCAAACAAACTCTTGAGGCTGTGCAACAGTTAAAAGTCTGGGACTCTGTTCAATGTTCTTTTGCTGATTTGTTTTACATTCTGATCGTGTAGGAAACAATGCGATATCAGGTATGACTGTTTGCACACTGTCTGTACAATCATGATCATCTTTAACCACAGAAAGATGTTTAGGAGAAGCTACCTGTTGTAAATTTACTTCCGAAAACCCACTTTGTTGTGAATGTGTTGACAAATGGTCTTCAGTGCAAGAAGACTTAATACTTGAAAGGCATGGCTGGATGTCCATATTAGAGGGATTGTCTATTGTTCCCCCTGTTATGTCAGATGCATGTTTATTCCTTTTAGCAGTTTCTAGCACTAGAGCTGACTCTTTACCATCATATTTGTATCTCTCTTGTACACACATGGTGTTTTCAGCTTTGGATGTTGGCAGTTCGGTGGTTTCAGTGAAGTGTATTCTTTGGGTAATATGCATGGAGTCTTTTACATCAAACATTGGATCACTCTCAGCTTTCTCAATTTGGCTGACAGAAGACTCACAATCATTGTGTTCATAAATGGAGACTACAGACTTTTCTTTGTTTGAAGAGTCCACAAAGCATTTAGTTTGAGGACTCTCAAAGGAGCCCTCAGCAAGCTGTTGTTCATTAACTGCTAATTCTTCATTATGAAGAGTGACGTTACTACTCTCATGAAAAGTGGCTTTTGTTCCATTATCTGATTTTGATTGAGCAGTATCGCTGGTTGTTGACTCTTCTAGATGACCTGAAAATGTGTTTGTCTCTACTGAGAACTCTGTCAGCTCTGCTTCTGAATTTATAGATGTCACTTTTTCAGACTCATCATTGCAATCTGAATTGTCTGAAATGTTTTTTTTGCCATGTTCCTCAAGAACCCCGCACTCTTGATTAGGAGATGAATGAGGTGATGTAAATCCTGAGGATAAAGAATCTGAGATCACTTCAAGGCTCTTCATTAGATTTTCTGTGTACATTTCATGTTCAAGCATCTCTTCTGACTTGCTGGTGGAAATGTCCAAAAACTTGTTCTTTTCAGATTTGTCCTCTATATGCAGAGGGGAATGACTTTCTGTGTTTAAATCAGTGAGCCCTGTGTCTCTTATATCCAAATGGTCATGTCCTGAATCACTTGGTGTGTTGATAGCAGAAGAATGTGTTGGAGTGTGAAGGCCTTGCTGTCCACACATTAACCCAAACTGGAGGGGGCTGGTCCATGGTAAATCTGGTTCAGAGAACAGTGCTGACTGCGAGTCTGTTGGTGCGGCAATTGGTAAGTTCTCAGAGGCACAATTTATCTCCAAGCTACTGTCTTCATCTTCACTTTCAGGGTCTAGTCTCAGTGGAGAGAATTTGCTCATGGTCAGCTGTTTTGGCAGCTCACTTTCTAATGGAGGAGGGCTGCTCAGTTTGGCTGTTTGAAGCTGACTCTCAAGCTCTGTAACAATCCTTTTTATTTCTAGATCATCAACTGATACATTGCTGTTGAGATTTGGATTGTAGTCTATTAATTTCTCTGGCAATGAAAAGGGAACGTGGTTAAAATTTGTCTTATTCTCATTTGAGTCTGAGTCATCTTTGTACTGAGAAATCTCATCCGGTAGCTCAGGAGTAACGTCAACCATCAGATTCCAGTCCCTCTGCTCCAAGTATGGTGAGAATGATGATTCAAACAGTTCCTTCTTCTCTGCTGTGGTTTCTGAAGGACTAAAGCTCTCTTTGGCAAGTGTAATATCTGGATAAAGATTGTTCTCAAAACCTCCCACTGAAAGGTCGCCAAACATTGAAGTTGTGTCAAAAGAAAGGGGTGACTTTATAAGACTCTGATCATGATCTGAAGGGTAAGGCATTAGACATTGTCCGTCCTTTTGTGGTGAAGCATCATGGACTTTTGAAGGTGATAAACAGACTTTGTCCATGAGTGAAGTGCAGAGAGGTGGGGGTTCAGAGAATTGATCACTTGAGCTTCTCCTGGCTTCTTCGCTGGATGGATTGTCATTATTGCTTTTCTCAAAAATGGCTTCTGAGGATTCAGAACTGTTTGTTCTCTTTTTGTGTGATTTACCCTTTGATGTAACAGCATCTTTTTTTAGTTTAAAAACATGGCTAGATTCTCTATTGTTGGTGGTTTCAATTGGATTCAATGATATGCCAGGCCCTCTAGGTGATGTGATATTTTTTGGATAATCCTTTTTGAATGGCTCTTCTGTGGTGGCAAGAATTCCTGTCTCAAAACCATAGTGGTCCCCCTTTTCTTCTATTTCCACCCTGGTTGTTTTGAATCTTGCAAGGCTGACGGTGCTTTTGGTCATTGTCCGTTCAGATGCAGTCTCTTCAGTCTTACAGATAATGCTTGAACATTTAGAAGTAGTGAAACTATCCTTGTGTTCAGTGAGTAATATCTTATCAGTGCTGTACCTTTTGGTATTTTTTGTGAAGGTTAAAGCCAGTGATGTACTAGACTCTTTCCTTATCCTTGGCGGAGATTCATCATAACCATTCAGCTCAAGAGAGTCCTGATCTTTCCTCTGTAGCTCAATTTTTTTCTCAGAGTCTGAATCTGTATGATCAATACTTTTGGGGCTGCTGATGCTGTCGCTACAGATACTTATGGATGTGCTAAGTTCACTGCTTGTGGAAGACCTACTGCTCCGTCTGCGCAGCCTCTGGTGACCAGGGGTGTCTTTTATCAAAGAGGGAGAGGTGTCTAAAGTTTTTTTAGCTTCAAAGCACTCATTTTTGTTTTGTTTCCATGCACTTTCCCGGTTCTTGTCACCACGAATCCGTCCCTTGCACTCTTTGGTGTAAGTATACTTGCAGCGAATGCTCTGGCTAAGGCGTCCCTGGCTGGCTATCTTCACAGGTTCACAGTCCTCATCTGAGTCTGAAACATAGTCATACTCCCGAAAAGTGGGGGTCTGTACTGCGGGAGTCACTCTCTCCATCACAAGTGAAAATTGCATGTTTTTAGTGCCTTTCACATGGAGCTTATGCAACTTGTTCTTCTGTTGAACAATTTTATGAATAAGCTCTTTGCTCCAGCTTCCACCACCACTTCTTTTCCTTTTTCCTTCTGTTGTTATAGGTTTGTGAGCAGTAGAACTTTTGGTGACAGAAGTGGCTCTGGGACATGTTGTTTTAACTAATGCTGTGCTGCTTTGCAAGCTTTTAAGCCCACATCTTGCAGAAAACGTACTTGATAAAAGGATCTTGGAACCATAGTCATCTTCTTGTTCATTTTTTATTTCTGACTTTTTTGTTTCCCACTCAATGTGTCTGCTGGACTCTTGAGACTGGGACTCTCCTGGAGAGGTTTCTGTTTTAAGCCTTTCTTCATTCAGCATTGCCTCGTGCTCTTTAAAAGGGCTATCTGTGTGTTTGCTGTCAGAACTAAGGCTGTCTAAGTCTGAATCAAATGGATATTTGTCATGAGTTTTGGATGTTGATTCATTGTTAGCTCTTTCTCCAAACACTGTGGAATCTTTGGTTGTCAAAGTCTGTCTTGTTGATGTACATTTGGTAGTGGTGAGGTCATCATCAACAAATGCATCAATGAAGCTACTATCAATCTCTGCATTGTCTGACTGATAACCTAGTCCATTTAAAGCCTCTGTGATAAGGCTATCTAGTTTAGGATCCTCCATCTCTAAATCAGGCAGGGGTGCAGATGGTAGCATCAGTTTCATTGGATCATCTTTTATATCTCCTTTTGTTTCATTTTCTGGCACAATCTCCCCATTCTTGTTCAGTCCAAGGAGAGACAGATGCAAATCTGAAGAACTCCGTAAAATTGCATAACTGGATCCAGATGACATGGCTTTTGTGTGGTCTGTCTGAAATTTTCTTACGTCCTCCACTTTTGGCACATCTTTTAAGTCATTTTGTGCAAATGTATGCTGTCCACAGTATTGCTTATGGTCAAGAAAAGAGGCAAGGTTATTAAAATTCTGATCACATTGCTTACATGTCAAAAGCACATCCAGTTGGTCAAGATTTGCTGTAGCTAATGACGTAGCGAGTAGTTGGTGAGCAGAGTATGGTGGTGGGGGAATGTGTTCTGTTCTATAGGTGTCTAAACAGCCCTTTCCATTGTCCATGTTGGGCTTTGAATGTCTGTTACTTGGAATGAACCCTAAAATGTTCTCTTTGGTTCTTTCTTGTTTATAGTGCAGGCTTCTAGGAACTTCTGAATGGTAATGATGCTGGCTGTTGTTCATGTTACTTGATGATATCAATGCTTTATCCTGTTCCTGATGATAAAACTGAGGGGACAGAACTTTTGAAACTTGGCTGTCATCAGAGTTGCTGTTGACAGAGTTTGTGGAGGCTGGGGAAAGTGATGAACATGTACTGCTAGAGGCTGGAATTTGAGTGGGTGAATGTGAAGGAGATTCATATGGAGACACCATCTTCAGGCCTACTGGTGCTACATGTAATGGAGGGTAGCTACAATTTCTGGATGATGTCACAGGCACTGAGTGGTTAATACCAAAGTATAATGGCTTATTCTTGGTATCACCCGTCTGGCCTTGATTTGTATCCACCTTGTTTGTAAAATGACTGGATGTAATTGTATTGCAACTTTGCTTGCCACTGTCCTGCCTTTGGTTTGAGAAGGTTTCGGCTGTCTTTTTGTTGATAAAGTTGTTAGAACTTTTCTGGCTGCTGTTTTTATGTAACTTACTCTCATCTTGCCAGTCTGATGGCCCTATCAAAAACGCGAGGTGCTGATTGCTCAATTGCCTGGAAAGATCAATCCTGTTTTGGTTTGGCATGGCAGCTGTAAAGCGTATTTGCTGCCATGGCATACGGCTATTAATACCAATGTTTTGTCTTTGTTCTGGTAAAGGTTGGTACTGAAAAGGGTAAGGCGTAGAGGTGTGGTCTATGAGTGGGGGTGGAAAAGCTTTGATTGGTCCCTCCCATGGATGTGATACCCTGTTGGGGTGTTTACTGACAGTTTTGTCAAGAGGCACTGAGCCAATGTGAATACCATTATGTGGAGGACTAATTATGTGTGTCTGGGAACTAGAACCTTGTGTAATATTTCTGATATGATGGACACTACCTTGAATAAGAACTCTCTGACTAGTGGTGCCATTTTTATTATGGCAGCCTCTCTTCCCGCCTACTGCAAGACCTGTGTCTTGACTGTCTGTTGGATTAAAAGAATCAGCTTTATCTGAAACAGACTTGCTCTGCTCTGATTGCCGTGTACTTGATACTGAGCTCTCATCATTGGTGGGGACAGAAGGAGCCACACCATGTGGAGCTGGCATGTACTGGGGTGGTTTAGCATGTGATGTGTATGACTGTCTATCCTCTACCTGGTCATTACCAAACTGTGTGCTAGCTTGCATGACTTCATGGCCTTCCGCAGAGGACTGAAAGGAAAAAGAATTATGGGACACCTGGTTAGGATTAAGAGAAATATCCATGTAGTCCTGGGGCTGGGCGTTCTGATCGCAGGGAAAAGGATCAGAGGTGGATTCCTCTAACAATGGGTATCCATACTGAAATGGCAAAGGCATAAAATTACCATTGGCCTTGTTCAAGTCCACAAGGTTGTTTGGCTTTTGTGAAGTAATGCCAAAATTGGCATTTCTAAAAGTCCTTTCTGGAGACTGCCACGTGTCTGTTTCACTTAGTTGAAAGTCAGGAAATAAATTGTCACTGCCAGGCTGTGTGCTCTTGTTCTCGATTGGGCTGGATTTCTGTTGCTGTTGTTGTGGGGTTGATGGTGGATTGTGGTGAGCAGGCCCTCCAGAGGTGGAGCCAACTGCCTGTGAGGTATAGCTTTGAGAAGAAAGGTTGGGGGAGCCCTCCTGAAAACATCTGAATTGCAGTTCCTCCTGTTGCAGTTCTGCCTCTCGCTCTGGAATGCTTGGCACATGAAACCTGTAGCTGCCTGAGACAGGGCCTCTGCTAGACTCAAGCTTCTTTGGAGGTGAGACTTTCTGCTGGGGATAGGCTATCCCGATTGTAGGATTTGAGCGTGGGTTTGTAATACTCAGTCTGTACAGTTGCTGCGGGTTACAACGCTCTCCTTTCCCTGACTTTCTACTCTTGTCTCTATTTCGACTTTTGCCACTTGGAGACTGAGGGCTGTCCTTGCCGCTAGGCCACGTCCTGTTACTATTGAATGAATGATTCTGCAGTGACTTAAAATCAATCTTTCCAGCCTGCTGTGGCCGGATGACAGCTTCACGTTGCTGCGTGTTGTCTCTCTCTTTTTCTGCAAACTTAGCAAGATTGTTCACAGCCTGTGGCACCAGACTCACATTTTGAAAGTGTTCAGGGGACTCTTTTAAGCTTTTGTGCTCCACAGCACTCTTATCTTGCTGTTTGGACTCATTATCCAGCTCTTTGGCAGCCAAGGACTGTTTAGTCTCTTCAGTCATGATGCCAGTGTGGCTAGTTCAGCATGCTGGTCCTTATCTGCACAGGCTGTGACACGGACACATCATGTTCCAGGCAGAATCAATAGGCCTCCAGTAACAGAAGTTCGAAGCACAGGATTATTTTTCTCTCTCTTATCTCTTCATTTCCCTGATGATTGAATGCTCATCCATCATCTTGGAGTTCTGCAAATGGAGCAGAGGACAGAAAAAGTCAATTAAGATTGTGTGCTTAACATTTTCAAAGCATTTGATTGGATGCTGTAAAACAGCAATTCTCTTATTAAAAATGCTATGCAATACAATACAAATAATACAAAGGTGAGCGTAAAATATTTTATACACATGGAAGCAGCAAACTGACAGAAATTAGAAGGTATTATTTTGAAGCAATAGAATATGACTCCAAGCAATTCCGTTTCTCACCTTAAGAGGGCACAACTGCATCAGTTTTTGCATTAGCCACACATACTAGGCTTCTACCTCATTCAGACAAATCAACCAGCATTTAAAGCATGAAACTGTACACAAGGCACTTTTGTTTATTATAATATTACTTAACTCCAGCTAAAAGACATTTATTTGTATGAGTCCTTCTTTGAGTGCTCTAGACATTTGCTTATTCTCAGGTTCACTTTGACCAGGAGCATTTCCCTAGACTATTAGCAGCTGTTTTGGCAGCAGAGTGCAATTTCTCTGCTTTGAATATTGATGTTGTTTACTCCCTTTCCCAAAAGGTTAGCTGTCCAAGGAACCTGTATATGATTTCTGGAAACCCAGGTATTTAAGGCAAGTTGGAAATGGAGTGATAGATAATCACAGGTAAATACTTGCCTGTCTGTCTCTCAAAGACACACACACACACACACACTGTCATACCTTCCTTTGGGGAACTGTGAATGTGACCCATGACAACTGTATGAAAAGTATGTACTTGTAGTTGTTTTTCGGTTCATTTCTAGGGGCAACACATTTTGGACTAGAACACACAACCTGATCATGTGATCTATCTCCCTTGTGGCACATATGACGTGATGTACATCATGGATTGGTAAAGGCCCAAATTAAAGAGCACCAACATTACCTCTGTGTCAGGACAGCAGGACACTCGGTGGGAAACAGCAACAGGCTGCTTTTAATCTGTCACTTTCACTTATTCTGACCCTAACCTTATATATCTCATTCATACCTCCCACAATAAGTACAGTGCTGTTCTTACCATTTAAAGGCAGTTTGTGGTGCAACTGGCATAAAATAAACAAAAAACAGGCTTTATGGAAAAATGTATAATCAATTAAGATGCATATTTATTTTCACTTTACTTTTTATTTTATTTCGACATTTTAGATAACCTTACCTTTAATACCCTGTACAGATTTATTCTGCATTCACTGTCTTTTTTACGTAAACATGTAAACTACACATTGAATTTCTTTGGGAGCAAATTGTAGATTCTGACAGACAGGTAATTCATAACTTTAAATGTACTGTGTATATTTTACTAGTAAAGTATGACAGTATGACTTATAAGGGTGTGGCATAAAATACCTGGACCAGGTACAGAACCCTAAGGCACTATGTATAAAAAATTACACAGTGACTCTTAGAGACACTGGTGTTAGTATCCTATTGGCAAAGAGTTCTGGAAATGACAGACCATGTAAATCAATCTATCGCCACTGTTTCACTCCTAAGAAAGCATTCGTTTAAAGTTGGCTACTCGTGCCCAAGCATATCAGTCTCTGTCATTTCATAGATAATAGGCTCATTTAAACAGAATATTGAAGGATGGTAAAAAGATAACGCTTTCCAAATATAAGTCAGCTGCAAATTCTTTAAACAACTGGAACTGTATTCTGCCATTTTGGCTGACTGTTTTCCTTACCTCAGACTACATAAAACGTGAGGCTTAATATCTCAAAATTAACATCCCTATGAAGAAAGAATGAAATTCATCTCAATATTTCAAGCAGTGACATTGCTGAACCCAAGGTTGCACTTCAAGAATAAACTGTAAAGATAAACTATCCAATTTATAACTATACAGTGAAACTGATCAAACACTGACAAACTCATCACATTTTGTCAAGCTTTTCCCTCAATGCAGAAAATGTGACATCAGAGATACACAATGAAATGTACAGTACTGTAATAATAAAAACTGATCCGTTATTCCATTTCATGAGAAAAAAAAACAAAATGATATTTCAACCCTGTTATCATGCAATTTAGATTGCAGTCAACCGGAGGAAGATCACCCAAAAATTGTCCTGCCATGTTATCCTAAACCTATCGACTTTCTTAAGTAAATGAGAGAATTGTCATTTTTGGGTGAACCTTTCATTCTCACAGTAATTGCCCTGACAAATGATCAGAGAGCTCATAGCGTCTTTACTTCCCATAATTTTGTCAGGGTACAACATTAGAGCCACTGTTAAACCGAACAGCTACATTTTCTTCAAGTCTGTTCAGAGCCACACTTCTCAAAGATTTTATCTCTTCCATCCTGTCCCCCACCTGGCTCTGGTATTTAGCAGGTTGGTCTGGAGGCCGAGTTGTGCCTGGGTTTGGATCTGACTGTGAAAAGTCACATCCCCCCTTCAGCTCCCGTCAAAGTCAAAGCTGGAGTGTCTGCCTTATTCCCTTGTGGCCTGGAAGATGACTCAACTCCACTGCTGGGAGCACCCTGCAGAGGTGATGCTTGATCTGGCCCAGAGCCATGCATCACGTCCCCCTCTGTGTTTGCCCAGGCCGGCCGGCCCCCCTGAAATAGCCACAGAGCTGCTTCTGACAACAAAGACTGCAGTTGCGGGGATCGCAGGGGCCTACTAGAAGTATCACCAAAGCCAGAGCTGACAGCATACAAAGAACGCTAGATCATTTATATCCTCACAACTGTCAGTTTGACTTCCCCACCCTATTTCCACTCTTCCTGTAGCCAGCCCGCACCACACGCAGACCCTAAATTAATGCCTTTATAACAGTTCCATACACTATTTAAAGAAATAGTTTATATGTCCAACATAATACACAGTAAAGCAACTTGCCTCATTTTTACATAAATCAGATCATTACAAACTTGTATGACATTCTTTTATTTGTTCAAGTGAAGAAAATCAGTAGGATGAATATATAGAATGTTGGTTTGGAACAACGTGAGAGTAAGTGAATGATGATAGATTTTTCATTGTGGGTATCTCTTTAAAGGTCACTAATGAAATGCGATCTATTTGGTAAGCTGACGTTTTTAAAACACACGAAAGATTAAAGTTTATGAAAGTTTTGTTCGGCCTAGAAATAAAGAATGGTCGTTGCACATTTTATTGCAAAGTATGACTTGATATCAAATCCCGTGAGAGTTGTCTGAAAATGGCTCCATAAAACAGCATTTTAAGCAGTTTTCAATTCAAGTCAATTAAGGCAAGCCTGTGTGTTCCACAGCCCGGGTGTCAAATCAGGCTGCCCACACAAACTACCAAAAGCTCCATATGGTTGTACCACGCGCACCCACATGACGCTTAAGGCCTAGGGGAAATAGGGGTTCTGTTTGTGTGTGTGTGTGCATTATATCATAAATATCTCGGCTCTCAGCACGCTGGTATCTAAAGTGCTAATGATGCTAACATTGTTTTCCTCAGAGGAAAGGTAAAACTGTTTCAATGTCTTTCTGTAAAGCTTAATTTCCTAAGATTTCCTTCCCCTTTTCCCCAAGCAGGATCTATGTGGTTTGCACCAGAGCAGTTTATACCTTAGAGAAAATATCCTGTCAGATATTATCTCCAATTAAACCTCTGTTGGTTTTCTGTCTTTTATCCCTTGGTGATCCTTCTGTTTAATACAACATATGGCACCCAACCAATTACCTGTCCATTTCTTAGATGTAAATGAATTATAAATAGTCTTTATAACCTTCAGATGTGAACTCCTGGGGCTTGGGATGATTTGTTTGTCCTAATGGTATTGATTTTACTCCTGTGTGTGTGTAACCAAGACTAAATTCTGATAAATGTACACATGATTCAAGCCTGATACAGTGCACGCCGACTTCCCAGCCAGCACTCATGAACAATATGTTACAGGAAGCCAAAACTATCATTTCCACTGGGAAAAGAAATACTGGAATTAGCCTCACAAAAAAAGGAAAGAGAAACCGACATGGTAAACCAGAAACCTATAGTAACCAAATGTCCATCTTTTATGCTGTCACACACTTTCACTCAGCGTTTTGTTTTCCACATAATCCCAAAGACAGGCTGTGTTTAAAAACCCAGTGTGCTGCCTATAAAATAGCATCCTACATGAAATGAAACCACACAGGTGACCAGTTTGGAATGCTCTGTATAGGCTGTAGCTTATGACTGAATTTGTGCTACTCACGCAATATGTAAGGGAGACTCAACTTCATTGGTTCAGCAAAGCCATGAATTTTTTATCTAACATCTAGTAAGCATAAAAACACATAACACACAAAAACTGGGTACGAAAGTCATTTTTGCAGTTAGACTGAACTATTTTTTATCTATACTTCGAATTAAACATAACTAAACATGCAATGCTTCTTTAGAATTTGGCTGAAAAATGTATCTTACCTTTTGAAACAGCCTTCAGTTTGTGGGGCGCCTTAAAATGCTGCTTACGTAGGTAACTCGCTAGGTTTTGGAACAGAGCCAGACATTATTATGGGCATTTATTTACCATCCAGAGGATGCTCTACAGGGGTTCAACTGCCATTTGTAGAAATAGTAAACAGGCTTCCAGAGTGAGCTCCAAAAACAAAGAAGGGTCCATCTGGGACACCGCTGCTCAAAACAGCACATCCTCTAGATCCCTGCACCTTTACACACAAAGGCTCCTTGTATCTCTCTGTAAGCCAATAAGGAGTGTTGGGTGGCCTCCCTGACACTGTCTGCTTTTTCCAGATGCTCACTGTGGCAAAATATCTTCTTAAAGTAGCCTGCCAGACAGGAGAGAATAAGAAAGAAGACAAGGAACAGAAGATCGTTGAAGGTTTGGACGATTATGGCAGTCCCTCTTGGGATGATGCGACTGCCTCTCATTTCGCTGGTAGCAGCCAAATCACTTTAAATCTGCACTGCTTACGCCAAATACATAGCAACTAGCTAAAGGAGTGCCAACGTTTACGCCCACAGACTTGGCTTTTTACCAGACAGAGACGATTGGACTGACCTTCAAAGCAAGACATTATTTATGCATCCATTATTTAAGCAATTAATTCTGTGGTTTAATATCAACAATAGGAGGTGGCACTTTTCAGTATGCTGCACGCATTCTGATGTAAATCAAGAGGAATAATTCCTCATGACACTTAAAAATAACTCATTTGGCCAAATTGATGTCTTTGATATGCAGATATTAAAGAACTTTAATAGTAACTTTAAAGTAAACACAGCTGCAGTAGCTCGCAAACCCATTTATTTTTAGCATTGACTGTGCACGCTAGCAAACGGGTACCAGAAGGAAGTATGAGATTTAGTCTCAGTCAGGGAGTTTCTTTTATCAAAGGGTATATTTTGGGATACTACGGGAACACCGTCAGTAGACGCTTACCTCATAATGGTTCTCAGAAATGTTGCGCAACATGAAAAGACAATTTACAGAAATGTATGAGGTTGCATTTGTATATGTCATATAGGGTAAACCAAAGCGTAATTCCAGAAGCTGTCCTCGTACCCCCCTCCAAACTTTCCTTTTCCACCCCCCACATTAGACCAGACCATTTTTACTACTATGTAATTTCTACCCAAGTCTGTTTCCATATTGCTAACCACAGCATTCCATAAACATGATGGAATCTTTGTTTCAAGCTGTTTAAAAGGAGATTTCTTCCATTTTTGACACAATTTCCCAAAAGCCTGCAAGAATACGGAACATTACTTATGAGTCGTGCGTGAGCAAGTGGGAAAATGTCTTGGTTCAACAATAGACAGTAAGACTAACGAGACATTATTGAGTTTGAGAAGGTCAGTCTCCTTGGTTCATTATGAACCCATTGACCTCAAACATTATTAGTGATAATTAAGGCCTTTAAAAGATCAAACTGCACTGTGTTTTCTTATCTAAGATGATCTGTCACTGTTTGGAATAAGCTTAATTTTAATAACCGTAAAATGAATTTAAAAGCAAGGGAGTGATCACCGCTAATGACCAATATGTCCCCAAACGCTCTGAACTGCATACACACATATGCATACGCATCTTCAGTCACTTAGCGAAGGTACGAAGAACTCCATCTGCGCTCTGCATGGGATGATATTTATTTATTAATATATTACAGCTATTTAATTCATATAATATGTATACATTCGCCACCTCTTCAACTCTGTTTCATAATAGACCTCTGTGTTTGCAGGAAATTCTCTTAATAGTTGGTCATTTATTATGCCAAAAGCTTTTTCAAATAAACCTAAAATCAGAGTTATCCATTATAATGATTGGCTTGTACCCTAAGATTTTGCTTAAAATGTTTGCCAGTGGACATGACTCTAGAAGCTTACCTCCTGCCAAAGATAAGTGAGTTCTAGAAGTCTGGCAACAACTGGAGTTTACTTCCACTTTTCTTGCATATCCTCTCAGCAGCTCTCAAAGACAGAGGACAGCCCAGCACCACATGAGCTAAACTCCCTTATTCTTCGGCTCAATGCCTGTATCAACTAAAAGTCTGTATGTTCAACTGACGTTAAGGTTCAGTTAGGGCCAAATGGAGGGAGACTGTTAGGGCAAATCACTCAACACTTAAAAGGGGAATTACCTTTGCCCAAAAAAAAGAAAAATCACACACCTGACTGACTTTTGGTCGGCAATTACATAACTATAATTCTTTTTAGATAACCATAGATAACAGATAACCATCGGAAAGTGAGAGGGAAGGGGTTGGAACACGACTCAAACCTGGGTCGCCCACATGAGCTCCAAAAGCTAACATGTTAGGACCTGCATTAATCACTGAACCATGACATGGTTTAACAGGAATGCACTGACTAACAACCGTGATAGTAAATTAAGACATTTTGAGTGGTGCTTACCATACAATATGTAGATGTTTATAGTTTTGAAGATGAGTGTTTTTTGGCATTTTACTATGTGGCTGATGTGATATTTCTAGTGCATGCTTAGTTGTTTTGTGATTCTTTACTGCTCGAAGTTAAAAAATCCCACCCCACGCCTCCATTATGTCCTTAAATATGGTTTAGGTCTCTCCTTCAGTGTAGGTCTCTGGAAGTTTCTGTTGCCTGTTTTATTGTCTGCCAGGTGTAAATCATACGTCTGATCATACAGAAAACCAACAGCACGCCTCTCCACAGCAAGCCACACACTTAGAGGTATCAGTTATGCCTGTGATAACTGAAAACAAACTGCAGTTACGGTACCTGCATTTTTGGTGTTTGTGCTCTCAGGTGTGGATCAGGGTGGATGTAGATAATGGACTCAAGTAAAGAATGCAAAGATTTGACTCCCTGCCCACAGGCTAATGATCCTTGACCTCCAGAATTTGTTACTTCTGTTTATAATGAACAGAAAAACAGAACTCCTGAAATAAGAGAATCTGAGAGCAGAGTAAACACCTTACCAAAATACTAGAAATATCAGTATAGGGGTCTGTCCGAATGCTTTGCTTTCTTTTAATTTTTGGCTTCATTTTCTACAGAGATTTAACATGCATAAGATGATCAGTATATAAACCTTTTTGGGAAAAGAGGAAAAAAAAGGTCTTTGGTCACGCACATAGTTTCAAGGAATGTGTATTGTAACATTGCAGTTATATAATTTTGAAGGTGGTTTCGTCCTCGAGATTATGTTCTTAAGTGAGAAAGTTTAGAAAGTTTAAATTTAAGTTCTTAAGTGAGAAAGTTAGAAAGTTTAAATTTAAACAGCTCAAAATGACATAACACTACACACATACATGCAAACAAGCACTGCAGTCAGATCCTATGACTTTCTTGTGGTACCTAAAAGGATTGATGAACAGGAAGTCAGACATTTCCTATAAAGTCGGCACCATCAACTCTGATTAATGATGTTGGACAGGGAACAGGTAGAGAAAAAGAATCTCTATTCACTGTAGTACTACATTTATCCACCTAATTATTCCTCCCTTGGCACAGTCGCACTCAATCATCCTATACACAATATTTCCATATTATGTCTTCTGCTGAAAAGCTATAATCTGTCAATTTAGCCGTTGCTTAACTGAACAAAAACAAGAGAACCTAATTACTATATAGTTTCCCTAACAAACTATCTCTCAATTTCTGATCAGATATACCATTTTTTTCTTTTAGACCACTATAAAATAAAATGGTTTAAAACCACATTTACTTCTGTGTGGATTGGCTACTGTTATATTTATGTTCAGATTAAGGATTGCACCTTTCAGGGCTCTCTGATTAAATTAAAATCGTTCCCAGTAGACGTTACACAAAGGATTGTTTCCATTCTGAGGGAAGGTTTCTGAGCATCTCTGTTCAGAGGTCTTAAATGAAGGAATGGAGGGGGAAAGAATGTGGCCTCGGGCAGGTCACGGTCATTATTTCCTCACACGAAAGTTTAAGTACAAAATCACGGTCAAAATTATGGCGTGCAGCCCTGTGATTTCGCATGGTGTTAAAGGTTAGATGGCAAGGGAAGGTAGCAGTGTAGGGTGAGGCCCAAAAAAAGAAAGTCAATGCTCGGAAAATTTTGACATTTTAGGGAGAGATTCAGAAAAAGGGGTGGAGAATATGATGAATGAGGAAGACACAGAAAAGGGACAAAAGAGAAAGATGGATGAGAAAGCGAAGTAGGTAGACAACACGGCTGTTGTATAAAATTACTGGCCTGCCACTAAACATCTGACTCCCAAAAATAAAAGATGGGCGTCAGTGTGACGAGAGGCTTATTCAGCCACTTGTCATTATTCTATTTATTTGTCACATTCTATTTAAACGTTCCCTACAGACCAAAAAACGGTAGTCGGCCAGCCAACAGTAGAAGGGAATTCCAGGCAATGAACGGTTGAGTCAGTTTGTACCCGCATTTTCCTAAAGCATGCGCCTTTAAATAGTCCAAGGAAATGTCCAAATGACCTAATTACAACTCAGCCTTTTTGTAAGTACACCAGTCAATGTGTGACGCTTTATTCAAAAGAGAAGAAAAACAAAGACGGCCCTGCAGCCACCTAATACAATTTATTCCAGTTAATTTTGGAATGACGGATCGCTAGAAAAGTTTATGAGTGCTTTTCTGTCTGAGGAGTGTCTTAGGCTGGCGAAAGCCTATTTCTGTTGTTATTTTCACAGGCGGTCTTTGAACTTTGAAAGCTGCTGAATTGAAATAAATCTTTTCAATGTGGGCACTGACAAACGTGTATTGTGTGTGTATGTGCACACAAACTTATATGCTCCCAGGCAATAGGAGATGTAACCACAAGGTACCTTAGACGAATACCTTTAGCCGCTGTTGGAAACAATAACAGTCCAGCTTTAAATGATTCAGTCATACTGCACCATCACTTCATTTTAAACTCTTTTCTTCAGGAGTAATGTTCTGTAATAAGCTTGTTTAAGCTTTGGGGGAGAAAGTAAAATGCAGGTATAGTGGAGGAGAAACTGCTAAACCTCTGTATGCTTTACATTCTGCTGTACTGTGTTAGCAAAAGTGCTTAGCCTGTGACTACCTCTACCAAAACCAACATTTTTTTAAACAGAGCTTGATAAATACAAACAGGAAACTGAGAGCCACACAGTTATGACACTTTCAAACCTATATGTCCGGCGTGAGTGAAAGACAGAATTTAGTTTGTGACTGAATATATAATTTTGTTCTCAAAACAGTGGTAGTTAAGCTGTATATTTTGGTGGCTGAGTTTGCCAGCTCCACCACTGAATGTCTCTCTCTCTCACACATGTTGAGTCTTTGAGGCTGGCGGTGGGGTGCTGGTGCATGCTGGGATGTCCCTGGTGTGAGCTGCTGTTTATGTGGCCTGAGGACTGCCTGATGTGTCACTGCGATGGAGTGAGACCGCCGTTGAAAAGAGGCTCTGTGCAGCACTACGAGATCGCCTTACACAGCCACTTCCTGCTTCCGCCCCCTTTCCTCACAAGCAGTCTAGTGTACCCACTTGGCGAGTGAGGAAAAAAAATCAAAACAGAGGGGTTCAGTACACCCGGCAGTACAGCACAGGACCCCATTCATCTTCTCCGCAGCTTCAGGATGACTTTATTTTTCAAATTCACAAATATTTCCCTGTGAAAGCCCCTGAGATTCAGGAAAGAGCCCATGCCTGACTTTCCTTTGTGCCTCCGATCTTAGGCCTCTAAGGCCAGCACTGCTTGGCTCCTCAGTGTGTGTGTTATAAAAATCCTGTTGTGTTGGTTATGTGCAGTGTCAGTCACCATGTGGGATCTTAAAGGTGCTAGGAAGGTTTTTTAAAATCTGGTGGGTTGCCTTTCCCAACAATGAAGAGGCCTCTTCAATACTCAGTTTAAACTTGGTGTTTTTTTGGGGTGGATTGGTGGTCATCAAGAGAGGGGCATGTTGAACAGGTATTGAAATTAAGTCAGTTAGAAGAGGTATTAAGATGCTATTCTTGGAATTATAGCGCAGAACATGGGTCCAACGACAGCTGAAGAGACAAGTCTGTGATAGTGGTGCCATTTGGAGGCGTATTTGCGCAGAGGCCCGTGTCCAGGTGGAACTGGGAGCCAGGGGTGTTTAAGATTCCTGGGGAAATGGCAAAGTGGATGAATAACTGGGAACACAAACAAAACCTGGGGCATAAATGACGAGGCCGGCGAGGGCCTGGATGTTTTTCCTCCACTACTTTGTTCATCTAATGAGAGTAAGAGAGAGAGTGGGGAGGTGTTGCAAAGGAGAGACATTTTTTCACCTGTTTTCACTGCTGTCCCTTTGCCAATCTCCCCGTCAATGGACACAGCTTGAATTTTTGTAAGCGTAAGAACATTTACACAAAACAGCACCCAGTAAAGTTGCTTCAGATGGGGGGATAGGAAAATATTCACCCCGCACTGCTGGCTTCCTCCCTGGGCTACCCCTTGGATGTCAGCCCCCCATCACCTAGAGAAGAATGCTGCTCTGTAGAGAGGCTGCATGGGGCCATTCATAGCCAGCAGCCTGGCCACAGACAGCTCGCACGACCAACTCGAATCTTCTGAAACAGAACTGGTACTGATCCACTCTCAGTAGCACAGAACTGGTATTGATGGTCCACTCAACACAGACAAACCGAGCAGTCATTCTCACAGGCTGGTTTAGGGTCAGAAATGTTTGAGATTGCTGGCAGAGACCTCATTCAAACGGGCTGTGCTGGATTCAGTCATAAGTGGGCCTGTTTATTGACAGTGTGACTGTCAGGATTGATCAAGTCCATAAAAACAACACCATCACTTTTAGTTCCCTATTTGGCTTAGCCAAATATTTGCCCCCATTATGCTAATGTTATGCACTACTAAAAGTGTGGGAAGTCAAAGGTAGCAATACTACCTATTATATAATGTGTAACTTGTATAATTGTGCTGGTTAGGACCCTGAAAGGTATGAATGGTGAGCTATCACCACACACAATAAATATCAGGTTGTTTCAGGGGGGTCTGACTACAAAAAGTATCATTCGTTTTGAATTAAACTAACTGCTAGTTACTTACTAAACATGTCAAACTTTTTTCAAACACTATGATGTTTATGCTAATTCACTAGCTCTGTTTATTTATTCTTCCTATATTAGGACAACTGTGTGGCAGTATTGTAAGTCCATGTGTAGATGCCCAGAGGTGTGGGCAGCTCTGGCTCTGTTTGGGTACAGCGAGTATGAACCTGATGCCCGGCTGCAACAAGTGCCCTCTGTCTGTTACACCACTGTAGCCTCCATGTGGCGTAGGAGAAATAGCCAAACCAAAGCAGGACCTGGAACTAGACTAACTGTAGATAGAGCGTGACTAACTAATTCATACTTTTCATATTACACATGCCACAAATAGTGCATAATCTTGAGCATCAATCAGCTCTTTCATTTTCTGGTGTGGCCTAGTGGTTAAAGCTGGGCTGGCATCCGAAAGGTTGTGGGTTCAAACTCCACAAGGGACCATCCATGAAATATAACTGTGAACTGACCCTTCAATAAGTGTTCTATAAATTGTCTTGGACAAATGAAATTTGCCAAATGGCTACTATTCCAACTGGCCACTATTCCAGGTTTTATTTGGGTTTCTTTCTAAATACCCGTACATTTAGTCAACCCTTACAAGGCATTATTTTTGACCATTCCAGAAAACAATGAACAAAGCACAAAAGTATAACCAAAATAAACACTGTGACCAATTGATTTTTACAGCTACTATGATAAAACATTCTTATTCAAAAGACTGGAAGTAACATTCATTTCCCATGAGAGAGTGAGAGATAAGGACTATAGGGCCTCAGATGGGAGTCAACAAACCCCTTTTACCTCAAAGAGATCTGTGTAGCAGGCTGTAATCCTGTCCTACTGCACATTATTCATACTTTCCTCTGTTTTCATGCCTATTTTTATAGCTGGACACTATACTATCTGCTTAAGCACTTGACCCTAGTGGACAGTTACACAAAGTTTCTCGTTATTTTTTTGCCCAGAACAACTGCCTTTGACAAAATAAAAGCTATTCCTACCATCAGCTGGTTAAATTCTTCCATATGTCAGAACAAAAACAAACACTGGGCTTTAAAATAAAGGTTCTCAAAGGTTCTACTCAAATATAGCCAGTTGAGATATTTACAAGCATGACCGATGTACTCATGGTCCATTGGAGAAAAGTGCCCCACATTTTCAACAGGCAGCCCAAACACTAACCCTGTAGGCTAGTCAGCCTGACAGGCAATATATGAGGGAACCTTTCTCTTAGGCGCAATGTATTTCAGCAGTAAGAGATGGTTTAGTATAGGTAATTAAGCAAGACTTTTGCCCAAGACACTAGTTTTCACTAAAAACTATTGGTAATTCAACAAGACAGATCTGTGTCTTGTTAAATTTAATCTTGCGTGCACAATTTAGCATGGTGCTAACATATTTTTGACATTAGCTTTAAGTTAGCGTGTATTCAAATCTATTGGAAGGACAAATTTTATCTAGAAAGTAAACTGCCTTAATACCTTATGGTATACTAAGAGCTACACGTTTATAATCAGACAAATATATTGTTACATTCCTTCCCATCCAGACGGAGGGAATTCTCTCCATCTAAAGTGTGGCAAGGATAAATATAAAGGAGAGGGAGCATAAACGACATGTTAAAAAGATGTTGAAGATGTTTCCAACACAAAGAAGTGGTCAGGATGGGGTCAAAGGTTAAAGGTCCACCTTAAACAACATAAACATAGAATCCAGCAATAACATTGTAAACATCATAAAGACATGGATGTCAGCAGGTTGTCTGGCATCCATTACTGTTGCTATTTATCATTATGGTCAGGATTACCATAGTTGTTTAAATATAGTCATTGCATAAGTGTTTTATGACACTACAAACAGATCAACTATCCGTCCAATCAAAAGTGAGAAGTGAGGAATGCAAGGCGTAATTTATGTCTCACCTCTCCGTGTGAGCGAAGCATGCAGCAGTCGCACCCTGGAGCGCTGCTAATGAATAAACCATTTGCTTTAGGGGGCCTCTGAGGAAACGCTGTCACAGGCCATTACAGGGCTCGACAGTAAGGACAAACTAGGGTCTGTGATTCCACTGCACTCGAACTCCGCTCCTTCAAATGTACCCCTACCTCTCCATCCGGGTCAGGGAAACATCCTTGTCCCTATAAGCAAAGGCATTTGTTCCTCTTTATTTTCTTACAGCTCACTTTCCTCCATTCCCTAGACTACTGCACATCTGTCCACTTGCGTTGGCAGCATCGGAATCCCACGGCAATAAAGTCAAATACCAACTACAGTTAATTAGGTGAGGGTGGGGCCAGTACTGTGCCAGCTAAGGGCCAACAGTCAGGCCCACATCCAGAATAGATCCTTTCAAGTCTCGGCCCTTCAAATTTTCTACATTTTTCCTTGCCTCAGTTGGACAAACAGCTTTAAATTTCACACGCAAGTGAAGTTACTGCAGTCTGTGTACAGTAAAAAGTACACTACTAATTCTAACCTCTGGTTCAGGGCTAATTTGACTTATGTATTGTGGTGGCGAGACATGAAAAACAGTTTGTTGTTCCTTTCTGTACTTTTTTAAAAAGGGAGTAACACCAAAAAAAGGGTTTTAAGAATCCCATTTCTTGGGGAGTCTGCCAACCAAAGTCTCAGTTCTTTATCAGGCATTTTGACTTCAAATGGGAAGGTGATTAAAATGATATACAAGCTCGTCAAAGTTTCTGAGAGGTTTCTGAAATGTTAAAAGTGTCCAGCCACCCTGGAGGAAGAAAAAAAGAATATTCCCAAAGGCCTCTAACAGGGACAGAAAAACTTCTTCATAAGACACTCCTGGGGTTGTTTTCTCACTTGGGTTTTATAAATGGCACTACAGATCATCTATGGAAAGCTGGGCCTGGATCTGTTCTCTGTGTCTTTGTCAAGGAATTCATGAACCACGTCTGAGCAAGTCACTCACTACCAGTCAGGGTTCCGTGATTCCTGCCCATGTGTGATGCAGTTGCTCCGTTCAGCTGGTATTCCGTTCTAAAAGAACCCAGATTCCGAACCAAGTGGGAAGAATTACGTTGTGCCGTTATGAAAGTGCCATGTCTGACCTGAGCGTCTGGAAGACAAGGAATGTTAGCATAGCACACGTACTTTGTGCTGATGCCATTAAACACATTTATCAGCGAAGCTATGCTATGTTAGACTGTTGCGCTATGCACTGTAATTGCATCCTCTGTAATCGAGTACTTGGCAGGCAATGCGCTGCTCTTTAAGACTAAGCAGACGTCTGAGGCCAATGTAATTGCTGGCAATTGCCACACCACACAGAAAACGGTGGGGAGGGGGGAGAAAGAAAAAGAGAGAGAGTGAGGAAATGAGGAGTCCTCACCTCAGCAGCTCCTGTTGAGGCTGGAATGTTAGGCTTGGTGCAAGAGGGGCTGCCAGCACTGCTATGCAGGTCATTAGGGAGGGGAGGGCGGGTGAAAGCTGGGTAGATTCACTGCTCCTTCCCTCAATGTTTCTTTCCACCCTCTCTCTCGCTTTCTCTGAGCCCCTCTTAAAGTCAGAGGTACAGTCGAAGTTTTATTGGTATGACTAGTGCAGGATTACAACATGACCAACCCTTTCAAAGTACTTGGACATTGAATATATAGCAAAGAAATAAGTAAAATATGTAAAGTAAGCTTACATTTTACTTTCCCTCCCTCACTGAAAGTTTAAAAATATGAGCAATAAGAATAACGTTACTCGCCTCAGCAACATCATTATTTAAAGGTAATGAATTGCAAATCGCAAACAAAACATTTGGATAGAGTACCTACAGTTACTGTTGTGTCCATTGAAAACATTTTGGAGTCCTGTTTCTTAGGAGAAAAAACTACATCTGCTCAGTTTGGTGCTTGTTCAAATGACCACAAATCCTTTCTTTGGTTTGCAGGATTTTCTGTCTCCTAGACTATGAGTGCTTAGTCTGTGCTTGGTCACGATTTGTATTTGCCTGGTATTTTGATAATGAGATACTTCACCAATTCATCTTCTTATTTCATGGTCTGGCAGAAATTTAAATGACTTTGGTTTCGTTTTTCCAGCGTTCCATGTGCTTCTGGTTATTTTGATAATCTGGTTGATATTTATGTCTGATTCATTGTTCTAACCGGAGAGTGGTGTGTATACAGAAAAGAGAGTTTAGTAACTAAAGAGACTCCTCAGTTTGTAAACGCTGAGCTTTTTACGAAAGGTATTTATGATATTCTCAGCACTCAGCATCTAACGCCTGCTGTTTTCAGCTATATAATTTTTGATGTTGTGGGGGTCCTTGGCTTTTAAAGATGTTTGTGTTTTGTTCTTTATGAGTAATAGAGAAATCAACTTTGTTCTGGTTGTTCTTAGCAGCATGTTTCGAGCAGCTGTAGTTTTTGTTTGATGTGGCCTTGGTTAGAATTTAGGTCTTTCATAGGTTTCTCTTTAAAATGTTTTTTAAAGTGCCGTTTTTAGATATCTCCATTTTTGATCAACAAGCCTGCGGTGGGCCTATAGATTAGCGAAGGCTGAGGACTGACCAAATGCATTTGTGCTACATCATCTGGATGTAACTTGCTGGTAAGGCACAAACTAATGGGTTTTTAATGGGGTGGATAGAGAGTTGATTACAGTCTATATTTGTGTGTATGTGGTTGTTGATTAACTCGGCCTGGTGTACATCTTTTGGTATGTCCTACGGTTCCTTTGTTTTAATGCATAGCTGGTGGGTGACGGCCTCGTCCTATTTGTCTGCATTTTCTTTTTGCCATCTGCGCTCATAGGTTCTGGTTTTCATCTTGGATGTTTTGTTAGGGCTTTTCATAAGTAGTCTGCTGAGAGAATTGATACACAGTTGCTTAACATGAGCTTTGAACTGCGGCATAGGAGCGGATGTTGGTGGTAAGTTTAGGGTTGGTGTGGATGATCAGATTACTTTCATACTTTTACCATTTATTTGTATATAGTCTGCAAACTGAAAATCTGGATATGTCATTAATCTATTTTCTTGTGCCTTCTTGCTTCAGCGCAGGAAACTCCTTCTCACAGGAAATTTCCCGTATTTGCACTCAAACTCTGGTCTCATTGGAAACTCATTGGGCTCCATATTAATTCTCAATGGTTATGCTAAACAACAAATGCCTTTGATTTACAAGTACATTCGAATGGTTTCTGGTATAATGTAGACTATTCACCATCTTTATAAATGTAGTAGACTGTAGTAAATGTAGTATTTTTGCAATTTGAATGAGTAACTTGGGTTATCCATATCCTAAAAAGTTAGATAAAAGTAATAACAAAAAAAAACATTTAGTTAGCTTGCCAGTTGGCAGTTTCAATTAGTTGTTGGTCTGTTTTATAATGGTAATATATCTGAGTCTGCACTTTACATTTATCATTAAATAGGCTTTGGATTTTTAAGCTTTAATAAGATATAATCAAGTAAAAACTCACTTTAGGGTCTAGATTTTGTGCAGATTATGTGTCATTTACCTCTCTTTATCACTATCTGTCTTTTCTGTCTCTGTGTGTTTTTATCTCTCTCAAGAGACTAGCCCTGAGGGCAGGCCATGTTTATGTCTGTACAGGGGTACTGAGCTTTGGGATCTGTGACCTCAGATTGTCACAGAGGTCTTTTAGTCCATTCAGCTCAAATTCTTTGCTGGGGGCAGAGACAATGTGTCAGATTTTAATGGTATTCTTTTGGTATCTTAACAGCTTAAGGAGGTGAAAATTGTGGGTGGGAGGTGAAAGAAAGAGTAAACAGCAGAGGGATAAGAAAAGAGACATGACGTGCAGTAAATAAAGCAGACAGGGAAATCAAGCAACCCAAGATTCACAGCTACTTAGGGAGGTGAGATTGAAAGGTTGAGGGAGATAAAGAGAAAAACGGCTCTGCCATTGGGTCTAATAAAACAGAGTCTGTTATTGTACATTTCTAGGCTCTGCATGCTTTTACTAGTGTAAAAAGACTCGCAAAACATTTCAGGTCAAAGTAAGTGTGAATGGTGACTGAGACTGATATATATTGGGCACCATCTATACAGAATGACTTGGTTCTTTTTTAACCAAAGTAACAATACTGACAAAATTTGGGTCAGTTTTATTCTCATGTTCAAATGTAAATTCAACAGTTTACCACTAAAGGGGTGTTGTGACACCGACCACTTGTTATTGAGAAGTTGTATTCCCTTCTGATTTTTTTTGATAGATTTGTTTCCCCTTCATCCACTTTCTCCTTGACTAAAGGACAACATCAATCAAACATGCTACAGCTTAGCCCACACTCCCGTCTCTAAGATTTTTGTTTTGGTACTGTGTTTCTGATTGGCACACACACACACACACACAAACACACACTACACACAGATTTGCTCAATCAGAGAGACCAGATTTTAATAAGCATGCCTAGTGGGCAGCTGGCACTAGCACAGCTGACTATTTTTAGACTGAATGCAGATTAAAAGTGGAACTTACTCTTTCATTCTTGTAAATAAAAAGCTTGTGTCTTTTTCAATGAGTCTGCCGTTGCGATTAGGGCCTCTGAGGTGGTTCTCACGTTTCCCTCGTTCTCACTCTTTGTCTCTCATCCGCTCGCCTTTACTATATTTTCCACACATTCCACTTTTCCTCCCCCTCTCCTTACTCAGCCTCTTTAAATCTGATGTAATGTTTTACCCCCTCATACCTCGCTTGGACTGAACCAGCTGCCAAGACCACTGCTTGAGCCTGCAAGCGTGCCGGATCAATTTTTGTCAATTACAAGAACAAGAGTGTCAAAATAATCTGTTGGGGGGGGGGGTCATATGTGTTACTAGATATTTACCTTTTTTTGGAAAAGAATCTAAGTGGTAATTGTCTGTGCAGAAATTGTAGCCATGATGCAAGGGTTGCCAAGGTGTTGCTAAGCAGTTGCAAATGCACCTAGATGTGGCTCAAGTCCCTCCTGCAATGTAAGGCCATGAAATTAATTGGGCTGTTTTATTAGTGGTCAAAAATATCATTTTGAGACGTAATCGCAAACTTCTAAGTCTCACAATTTGAGGTACCATTTGTGTCCCAAGCACAAATGGTGTGGTGTGAGTTATGACCAAAGTTTAATATTTACTGTTAGGGGTTTGTTCAAATCTCTAACCCTCTCTAACAATAATAACAGTGATGCTAACTTTATCCAATATAACCACCAGCACAATATCAGCACAGTTTGCTGTCTGTGTGAGCTGACAGTGTAATTAGACCTGCTCACACTAAGAACAGGAAGTGATGAAGAAGCTGACTTGACTTTCAGCACTTCAACCCACACATACATCAGCACTGCCATCATCTCTCCAAACTCCTGTCCCAGGTGCCGCAGCAGGGGAAACACGCTCCTTTGCCTTTTACAGAGCTCTTCGTCCTGACCCGTACAACTTTATAGGGACACAAATTCCAGCTACTGTAGTGCAGCTGACTGCTGCAGGCCAGTGCGAGCTGCCCTGTGATTCACAACCGCCGACGATAACCTGCCAATCACAATCAACTTCAGCAGGAAAAGTAAAGGACTCAATGTAAATAATTAAAAACACATGGCATCATTTTTTACCACTGCAATTATTTGGGAACGAGCCGCAATATTTAGCTGAGTGCAAAACACAGACTCCCTGCTCCCCAGGAGAGAGAGAGTGGAAAACTCCGCCTCAGCAGTGCGGGCGAATATCTCTTATAATGATAGGGGCGGGATAAAATAGAGGACCGCTAGCATGTTATTTAATAATCAGAGGGAGGATGGAGTCTCATATGGGATCTTGCTTCGTCCTAGCAAGTTGCTCTGCAGAAACTTAATAGGGTCTTTTCCTTTGACTCCTATGGAAATTAAGCTGTTTTAGTCTGTCAGAGGCTGACAGGTAAAGTGAATCTGGGGATTGAGAGTGATGGAGAATGAGATGACAGGAGATCTACATCTGTGTCTAAGATCAAACATACCAGATAAGTCTCTCTGTAAATGTATATGTAGATAAACAGACAGAGCCCCCACACAGCTCAGGTGCATCATGGGGGCTGTCACAACACTAAACCCTCTAAGCACGCTTAAGCATCCCTATTAGTGGTGCTACATATAGGCCTTTGTAAACAAGACTATCCAGGTATTTAGGTATTCTACACGTTTAGCTGTTTTAGAGCAGTTATGTAGTAAGCATAACTGGAACTGTGTATATAATGTATTCTGCTTGGGTTTATATACCGTGGGGAAGAATTCCACAAAGAGCACAATCGATAAAGTGAATGTATGCACATCAGCTCATTATAGCTAATCGGATAGTGGGCTATACTATAATCATTATAGTTTGTTAAACTATTAACTGACCTTACACAAACAGAAAAATCATTCATGCAACACATTACCTGTCTAAGTTTACATATTTGTGGATTCATATGGCGTGGCAAAAACGTACGATAATGTTGTTCAAATTAAATGACTTAATTATAGAAGATAAAAACTTTCCTAAGGCGGCACAAACTCGCCACAACCCTGTCAACCACCATAAATGGTCATCTTAGTGCGTGTCCTCAGACGAATGTTAATGCACCGTCTCCAAGAACAGCCACAGGCGCACACACTCCACATTCGACTACACACACACTGACACCCACATACACGAAATATGGGACAACCGCAGTCATGTGTACCATCACTTTGGAATGTAACAGATGCGATCTAGTCATACGTTGGGGGTTCGCAAATCAAAGTGTTGATGCTGTGGAGGAGACCTCTTGACAGCCATTACGTTTTGTTTGATACCAACATCACGTGATTGGGAAGGCTTGATGCCCATGTGTGTTCGGAAGTCTCCCGGTCTTTTATCTTGGGCCATCTGCGTCAAGGAGTCACAGATGGTTTATATAACTAAGGCTTTTCCACTCATATCCTTGGCTGTCCAGAGCCACACATTAGAAGGGAAATAAGACTTATAGGGATTCTATGGAGGTTCTAAAAGGTCTCGCGTCTATGGAACTTAGCAGAGGGACGAATTGGGGTTAGTCAGTTTTTTGCTGAAACTAAATGTGAGATTTTGATAAGAGACCGAGTCTTGGTACAGTATACGGCGCACAGTACAGGAATGGAATTCCAAGACTTTGAACTGGTCTAATCTTATAAGCCTTAAGGCCAGATACATTCTACATAGGTATGCAAAACAGATGTAAAAGGTAGGCCAATGAATTGCAATTGTGCTGTTCTGTCGTACGTACTCGTACATGTTTTTTGTGTTACTATGGCGGGTATATAAACCGTATAATCAAACCTTTGTAACAAGAAGCGTCACTAAAGGTCTGAATTGGGATCTGAAATGTTGAAGATTCAAAACCCAGCAGCCGTAGCTGGTTCATGAGCTACCACCATTGTATCTTCGATCAACCCAGGAGGACAGTGTCAGTAACAGGTGTAAGTCATCTTTAATAAATTGTTTTCTACAGGGCTAAATGTCAATGAATAGAGCCAGGTAGGTCCTTAATGGTCTGAGGAAAAAAGAGGAAGAGTGACGAATTAAAGACTCATTGACCTTTCATGACCTGGCCAACCCACCTCAGGGCACTCCACACATGTGATCTTTATGAGTGCTTTTCCAAGGAAGAACCTGTTAGTACTTGTCATAAAATCATCTAGTTTTCTTCAAATGCTTGCCCTCTACACTTAAGCCTGAGGTAAAGTGAAAGTAAGGGGGGTGAAAAGCTTTAAGAAAGTGACCCGTGTGGCCACCACTCCCTTGTGTGTTTTAACCCTCCATTTTTACAATTTCACCCCTCCCTCCATCGGTATTCCACTCTTCTGTCCTATTTGTCCCACTTCTTGTTTTTTCTTTCTCCAGCCTACCACCTGTTCCTCCTTTCCTCCACCTGTAACGCTGTAAAAACAACTATGTAAACTTGTTTTTTTCCATCCCTTTTTCTTTCAGCTGGCACACAGCTGGAGCATCTCCAGTCACATCTTCATGCCATTAATGTCCTTAACACATTCCAGAGGCCGGATCTTTTACAACTATTGGCTGGCAAATGTTGTCAGGCAATTTCCAATGAGACACAAAGTCATCTTCATCAAGTTGGCGGCTTAAACAATCCTTGTACGAGTCGCATTCAAATTATAGGATGTTTTTAGCGTATTTGCTTAAATCTGGCTTTGTTCCTACTTTTGTTTCTTGTTAATTAAATCGATCACCCAAACACAATAAACAGAACATAAGAGAGACAGGTGGAAGCAGCATTAAAGGTGGATAGACAGATGATAGACAGATGAAAAAGCATTGGGAGAGAGGCACAGAAGGTGAGAATTTAAAGGATAAGCAATTCTGGCTTTAAATCTTTCCCGCAAAATCACTGGGGCTGATGTATGAAGCATGCTGCACCGACACTCCAAATATATCACCCAAGTCATAGACAGATGAATCACTTCAGCCAAGAACCTGCATTTATGAATGAGTGATTGTGTGCTGGTGTGTGTGGCTGGTAAAATGTGTAACTGTGCATGCAAACCCTCTGATCTTTAAATATTAGATCTGCATATAAGTTAGTCTCACATCGTCATATTTTGACAAATGGCATCAAGACTAGCCTGCATTGCAGTTTAGGTATAATAAAAGAATGCCTGACCAAAAGTATACAGGGAAACTGTTACTAGGTATCTAAAACAAAACCTGAATCCAGCCACTAGGTAGTTAACTTGATGTAAACACAGCATTTCCCAGCTTTAAGGAAAGTCTTTCCACCCAGACTCTTGGAAATTGCATAAAATCAACCAATCAAATTGGAACCTGTAATTTTGTGAAAGCTCCTGCAATTTTTGTGTGCAATATGCACTAGATGGCATGTGAACAGTCTGGGATTGAGGCCTGAGGCTATAAGTGAGTCAACCATCTTGTGTAGTCATCCACATATTTATGTTTATTTGTTTATCTTCTGTGGCTAAACATTCCCATGCTGTTCCTAATATAAGCTAACTAGTGGTGCTGGCTAAGGCCAGCGTTAGGGTTAGCGTTAAATGCGTGTAACTTGTCCTACAATATTTACTGTATGTCACAGATATAAATTGTACCTCAAATTGTACCTCAAACAGCTGTAGTATCTAATTTCTAAGCAATCAAATGTATGTAGAATTCACTGATAACGCCCTGGCAACTACATAACACTGGAAGCCACCCAGAACACCCCAACATTGTGGCAATGAGTTTTGCATCTTGGTAGTGAGGTACCACTCATATTTTTTTAAAAAAATCAACCCTAAACTAAATCTAACCATAAATTACAGCATCTGTCATGTGTAGATAAAATGGGAGACATTTAGAGTCTTTATGAACCTTTGTTTCTTTGTTGGTTTGTTGGGATGTTCCAACAAGCTGGTTGATGAAGCTTTGTATTACACACACACACACACACACACACAAATCCTGCTTCCTCTCATTGACTATGTGAATGTTTGTAAATGAGAACTGCTCTAGGGTGTGTACAGGATTTGGCAAAATGGCTATGTGGTGCACATTTGTCTCACGCCAGCGTTTACACACCCTCATAAACAAAAGCGAGCCGGCGGAAGTATTCAGCATAGATGTGCTTGACCTTTTTTTTTCACCAGCTGACTGTGCCACTAAGAGCCAAATGTTATCTTTAGCCCTGCTGTTGCCAGTGTGTACATATTGTGTGTGTACCATTGATGCTGATGAGGGGTTACGAGCCAGGATGAGAAGGGACAGAAAAAGCAACAAATGTGCAGTTTCTCATTGTCACAACCAACTAAGACACAACTCAGATGTATCAGCAAAGGCAACATCAAGAAGACCACATACATAGTGCCACTAGACGCGCTCCATCTGCTACTGACAAACAATAGAAATAAATGTAGAAATTCTAAGATGATAGAAAGAAATATGAGCTACTTCTCTTCATCCAAAATGAATGAAATAGCACTATTATAATACTCAAAATAACAGAATATTGTGGGAGTAATGGTCAGTTGTGCGCTCGGATACAGTAAACACATTGCAGCATGAGTCTGGGTCATGTCATTTCCTGACCTCTCTGTTCCTTCTACAAACTTCCTGTTCTTAATACGTATCAATAAACAACAAAAATAGTACAACAATCATGGCAGAATGATCTTATGGTAAAATATCAGAATCAGAATCAGAAAACTTTATTGATCCCACAGGAAATTGCTTAATGACAGTCTTATTTGCTTTTTCTAATGTTTACTATGTTTAGCTTTTGTGGTGGAAGTGTAAACTGCTGCGTCAAAGCCAGAAATAACCCGATTTTGAATACTGACTATAATTTAGTTTCTACAGCATTTCAGATGTTCCAAAGTCACTCTTTCCCTACCCGATCAGCTCAATACCATTTTTAAGCCAATTTAAACCATAATCTGATACAAAAAAGTTTACAGTCGGTAACATTTCCCACGGATTACTCCTAAATCAGCTATTTGAACCATTGACGGCTATTTTGACCCGGCAAACATGCGTGTTTGAGGCACAAACACCGCAGCGTCTGGACACACCCATGGGGAATGTGACATCAGGGCCTGACTGTAACATCTGGCCTCCAAACAGCGTTGACAGGTTAAAGTGCCACAGTGGTTTCCCCAGACATCGAAGAACTACCCTGATGACAAAGACAAGGGCAGATGCAGGCCACTTTACCAAACACAATCTACAATGCAAGACTGTGGATGGTTCCTTTGCAAAAGGGACATGAAAGAGACATGAGCTCAAATCCTAACCCAGCTAACAGAGAGCGTTCTCAGAACATAACGTTCTCTAAACGCTCTCTCAGCATTCTCTCAAAGTTATCAAAAATGTTCTTGCTGTAACGTTAGTAGAACATTTCGTGTTCTATACCATATATCAACAACGTTGTTCTTAAATTGTTAATGTACCATTTTAATAACATTATAGAAATAACGTTTGAATAGCGTATAATATATGTTAATACAACATCTAAAAACGCCTGGATGTTTTAAACGTTTCTAGAACTTTCAAAAAACATTTTTATTACCTAATGGAAATGTTACAGAAACGTTCATGCAACCTAAAATTGTTAGCTGGGAATGAGCTGTCAGCATAGGTGTCTGCTGTCTAAGGCAACTTTACCTTTTGAAACATATTAAGTGTGTCACACTGCATTCTGGGATTTCTTTATCCATAAAGATAGATGATAGGTGATTTGGTATTTTAAAAGACAGCAAAATTTAGTACGGACAGAGAGAAAAAATTAGAGGTTAAGTAGGTACAAAGGAGGTAGCGCAAAGCATGTGTCAGATTTATTCAGACTAAATGTAAATATACATTAATGCAGTTTAACAAACAAGTGTTCTCCCAGAAATTTGAAGGAATGTGCAAACAAATCATTGAATATTGAATTAAGTCTGTACAAACACACACACACACACCTAAGCAAACTCTGCATTCCTCTGTGGTGTGAGGTGTTAGGTTTAGTGCAAGACTTTAAGATAGTTAAGAAGTAACATAAGACATTGTGAGAAAACATATGATGCATTTCAATATACTACAAGTGACGGTACCATCTGATATAACCTGAGGTTAAGTGTCTTGCTCAAGGGCAAAATGCTTAAATTTGTCCCTTGTGGGCTCTGAACTTACCCCCTTTTAGTTACCAGCCCAGATTTTTAACCATTACGCCACATATCAGTTTTAGCCAATCAGGTCAGCTCATCAAGCATTTCCACAGGCCTTTGAGTAAGAAAAACCCTGGAGATTTTCCCCCCAGGAAAGACAAGAGTCCCAGTCCACTAAAGAGCTCATGGTGGTTTTCTCCTTTAAATAGAGCATGACATCATCTTTGGGCAGGTCAGCTGTCTGCCTGAGCAAAACAAATGTGTCTAAACAATGCCACATCTGGAGATGGAGAAGGGTGATTGAGAGAGCGAAAGAGAGAGAGAGAGAGAGAGAGAGAGAGAGAGAGAGCGGAGAGCAAAAGTCAGAATAAGAGTGAAGAAAGAGTATGGAAAAGAAAAACAGGGGGAGGGAGATAGGGTAAAGGAGGAATGTGGCGGAAGAGAGTGGAAATGAAAAAAGTGGAAGCAGCCAGCTGTTTTGGACAAGTGCCAAAGTGTCTGGGGATGTGCGACGCTCTCATTTACGGGAGATTCCCTCAAACGGGCCTTTCTGAACGCTTAAACCCTCAGCCATCTGCCTGTGAGAGAAATAAAGAGACATAGATAGAAAGAGAGAGAGACCCTTTTCTTTCTCAGTCACACTTACACACACTAAATACCTCAAGCCAGCCCAACAGTTTGATGTTTGATGTCCCACTATCACTATCACTACACTACCACTACACTACCACTACTCTACCACTACACTATCACTACTCTATCACTACACTACCACTACTCTACCACTACACTACCACTACACTATCACTACTCTACCACTACTCTACCATTACACTACCACTACTTTACCACTAGTCTGTTACACTTCATTTCTGTAAAATCTTTCATTTAGTCTGAATCTGATCAACAAGCTACTATTTACTGCTGGTGCAGTCTGAAAACTAGAAAATCAGATTTACACATGTAAGAAAAACAATGAGTGGTGCTCATCTATGAGGAACTCACTGTCACTATGCTAGGCTGTTTTGAGTGGTTGCCAAGGCGTTGCTAAGGACCTTTTAGTGGTTGCCGGGTCTCTTATTTAATAGTGGCTTGGGTCTCTTATTTAATTTAAATCAATGGGGTTTTACCAGTTTCTGAGCCCCTAGAAAAGTAATTCCAGTAACTTCATTAAGTCACACCTCAAAGTTTATAACCTAATTCACTTTTAGACTTTAGGATTTGTTCCAATTCCTTACCCAAGAGTATTTCTTGTGGGAATTGAACCCAAAAAAACTTGGTTACCGGTCCAGATATTTTATCATTACACCACATATCCATTTCAGCCAGATCAGATCTGCTCATCAACCATTTCCACAGGCCTTGGAGAAAGAAAAACTGATTGAATACTCTTTAACCACTAGACTACAGTACTCCTTCATCATGGTCGAAGTTGTGTGTTATGCACATCCACCCTTTGCCAGGAACTGTCATGCCCAATCAGAATGGATTAGAAAATGTATCATCTTAATCAGCAGGGCTTTTGCATTGACTCACCGCTGACTCAGCGCAAGCCAGAAGCTGGACAGACGCAGCAACTATATTCCTGCTATCAGGTTTGACATTGTGCAGTTGTGTCTGAAATCCTAATGCAGTCTGAATGCAGAGGAAAACAATAAGATGGTCTGGGGTGTTGGTACCTGTCTCACTGAAGGCACAGACGGATGGAAAGAAGCAGACAGAGTGAGTCAGTGAGTGAAAGAAATAACAGAGTGCAAGGACTGAAATTGAGGGATTTCCCTGATTGTACCTGATGCGTTTTACATTAGACTTGTAAATGCGAGTAGGAAGTGTGTAGGCCGATGTGGGTGGATATCTGAATTTGTGTCTGGAAAAGAGGAGGGTGTCCACTCAGAGTTAGCTAACACAAGCAACCAGTGACTAAGTCTGTACAATCTTACAGACTTACTCTTAAAGACGGACCTGAGGCATATCTGAGGTCCCATACAGGCTTGAGGGTGGGCTATTTTGAAAGGGGTCAATTAGAAACACCCCAGCACAAAATCAAAAACAAAAACATTCAAAACTCCTTAGCAACCACTGCCAACGTCAATGTCTAAGCAACCACAATGTCTGCCAACGACCCACAACACGATAGCACTGTCACATTTTTCAGATGTAGCAGCATGTTTAAATGTGTGCTCGTGTATCTCTGCAGGCATACTGTGTTAGTAAATGCAAGCACACTTCTGTGTGTGTACTAAAGACAGATATCTTTGTGCTTTCTTTATGCATGTGCATACAATTGCTGGTAAGTGTTGTTCTAAATGATCTGCAAATACACCAGGAATCTTAACCAGGTGTAATTGGGCGAAACTAAGCAGTACCTCAATTCTTCACACTTTCACACACAAAAACACACACAGACACAGCAAGGGGCCAAATCCCTAAACCATAATTTCACCATGCGCACTTTTCTAAACATACTTCACTTATTACAATGCCCTGTTAAACAATTGAAAAGCAAAGGCTCACAAAGCCATTCCACAATGTATTCATAGTCAACATAAGAGATACTTAACTATATGATACTTATTCCTGTATGACCCTTCACTAAAGATATCACTGTATTTTTGTTATGTTTGTCCTTAATCAATGTTCTGTCAGGGTTTTAAAAAAAGGACAAAGATTTTTAGTGTGTTTTGCTTTAAGTGCATTGCTAGGTGGTTGCTAGTGGTCCTGGTACACAAATTCAACCCCAGGTCTTTATGATAGCATAGCATAGCATAGCATAGCATATAGCATAGTCACTATAGTAAATATATATATATATGTATATATATATATATATATATATATATATATATATGTATGATGTAGTATAGTCTCAAGATATGGGCTTTATTTGTTTATTACTGTAGTCGTGATGCTTGCCGCAAAACAATTCCACTACAATTTCTTTGGAAGGTTTGCTAAACGCACTAAATCAAGACCAGTTTTATAAGGCTCACCACTTGAGTTAATAGAGGATAAAACACTATTAGAGCCTAATGTTCTCCAAAAGCTAATAGGGAGCACACTATTTTTATTTGTTTTAAAGGAACAATGCATTGGTAACCGCTGATCTACTGAGCAGTTAAAGTTAAGAGCTGGGCTGCTGATTCCATTACGCCCCAGTTTGTATATGTCTGAGTGTGTTTGTATGCGTTTGCACGTGCGCACATGCGATGGCTTCAGGAATTCCCACAGGAACAGGTTCGAGTTATACACCATCAGGCAGTGGTCAAAAGGTCATTTCGGATTGTTATGAACTCCCTCATCTGCAGATCCCTGGTGACAGTGTTAACAAGGAATGTGTGAAACAAACAGTGATATGCATAAGAGGGAGAACAGTGGATACTGTTAAACAACGGGTCCCCCAGACTCACTGTTGTTGTGTTTGGGACGGCACTCTATATAGAGGTCCACAAAACAGAGCTGGGGTGGTAAAACTCGAACGCCTGACAAAGAACCACTGTTGATGCAGCCCAGGAGACTGCTTGGCATTTTGCAGTTAAGATACCGCAAATCCTATATAAGCCTATGGAAGACGCTGGTCTGTGTCTGGACCGGCTGTCTTTTACTTTGGGATATTTAGCATTGCAATGGCCCGGTCTTTGGGGCCAGTAAGAAGTTGGAGGAGATTGGTAATGGTGTGGATGGGTGGAGTGATTCCAGAAGGACTTCACAAAGGGTTTAACTAGTATCTTGTGGGGCTTAGTAACTAGAAACCACTTCCCCTTACTGCACTGTCCAGGACAGGAAGTCCTTTACCTAGCAAAGAAAGATTATCCAGACTACAGTGAGATGCTCTCAGGCTGCTGTCAATAAGCCATTTAGACAGACGACATTCAGACAGGAAACCCCATCCCTGGATGATGCTTTTATGTTTTACAGTTATAATCCTCTGGTATACGTCGCTGTGCCCTACTGTCCCAGCCCATATTTCCTTGCATCCTTCTGTCCAAGTGTGCCTGTGTCCCTCTGTTACTACAGTATGTCACGCATCCCTTGCTTATGCCCCTGTGTCCGTCTGTCCCTCCATCTGAACTACCAAAACATCACATCAAACTTCACTATGAAAACTCACTGTCTCCCCACCTACGCTGCCAGCTCTGGAAAGTTCATTTGTGACAGTGGGTCCGTCTCCTTCGCTCCGCGCGTGTTTTTTCAATTAGCCGAGGCTCCTGTATACTATTCAGGAGAACGTTTGGGAAACCGTAATTCTCATGGCCCCGCACAAAAACTAATGGAAACTCACTTAAGATTTTTCCGGGGGAGGTTTAAAAAGCGCCCGAGAGGGGGAACGGGGGGCTTGCTGAAGGGACGACGGATGGACGGATTGATTGATGGACACTTCCGTGAGGGGTAAGAGGTTGAACTAGATGCTCTAACGCAAAAAGAAGGCAGAGCGGATGAGGAGGTAGTCAGATACTCAGACTAGAGGTGAGTGGGGGGGGGTGAACGGGTCTACGGATGGAGAGATTTCCATTAAAATGCGGATGAAAGCTGGCCGGTCCGGATCTGAAGCAGGCCGCAGGGAGAAGGGGACATATCCAGAGGACTCAGATCAAAAGATCAGGGTGACTGAAAGACATATGACGGACTGTCCCCTCCCCTCCATCCCTGGGTCTCTATTTACACAGATGAGTTTGAAGAGCTTTCAGCAAGACTTTGGCTATCAGCACAGCAAATAAACACACACACACGCGCGCACACACACACACACACACACACACTAATGCACACCCTCATATAAACATGCTAATGCAAATTCATTTACTCACACACATACACCAAACAGTGTACCAGCACTAGCGAATGTTTACGCACAGAAAGTGACACACTAATATAAACTTCATATTTTGAGTAACACTAATCCTGTATACCAAAAGTACACATACACATACAGCATATAGTTACCAGGAATATACAGTTATATTACCACATAGGTCAGCACTTATATTAATAAAAATCTAGCTGAAATGTCCCAAACTAACATTTGTGTACAGTTTCACACACTTCACTTCACACACTCTCCCTCACTACTGTAAATGATTTCAATACAATAAACCTCAGCAATGATATGTGTAAATCATTTTCCACTTCTGCCTGTCACACAAATTGAATCATTCAGAATCATAAACAAAGACAAAGTCACATGTCTGTTTCTGCTTTAAAGCCTTTGGCATAACCCAGACAAACTGACAATCTTAAATAAAAAGTGTTTATAAGACTGTCTGAATGTGTATATTTTGTGTAAATGTGTGTATTAATGTGTGTGTGTTAAGTGTCAGCAAGTTAGTGTGTGAAGACACAGACCCCCCACGCAGACAGACAGACAGTCAGACAGCCAGACAGACAAATACCTACTTTCTAAAACAGCGTATCATTGGCATTACAGTGGCAGCAGTGGCTCTTACCTACATGCTTGTGAAGTCTGGAGAACTGAGTGGTTCATATCTGCCGCTGCAGTTCCTGTGCTGCACGTTTAGACCGAGCACTCTTGCAAGGAGAGAGAGAGAGAGAGAGAGAGGGAGAGGGAGAGAAAGAGAGAGAAAGAGAGAGTGCAGTGGAGCAGTGCAGCCCCCAGTCTTGGCACTCCAGATCTACGTTCTGAGGATGAAAAGAGAAGTCTTCATTACCATCTGGAGACCACGCCTCCACCTCTACCCCCATCCCTCCCCCCCACCTTGCTTCCCTCACTCTCTCTCTCTCACTCTCTCTCCCCCAGCCAGTAGCCTGACTCAAAAGTTTGTCCCAGCCAAGAGAAGGCCAGAGATCTGCCAAAGCAAACCTTCAACCACAACCGACTGCCAGTACAGTGAAAAGGAGAGAAGGCTATGACAGATCTAGTCGAAAGGAGCAAAATAAAGAGGGCAGATGCACTTTTGATCAGTGTTGTTTAACTCATTTTAATTAAGGCTTGCTGTAGGAAACAGCACATCAAACAGACTGTTGGTTTATGGTAAGGCACAGGCTCAGAGCACATACACATTTGCTGGTGTGCCAACATCCTTTCCCACGTAGCCGTACCAGTGCAAAAAAAGGAGGATATTTTGCATTACTTGTGAGTCAACTTTGAATTTCTCCACTCCCTCCTGTCGTCAGTGCCTTACTTTCTGCTGTTGCCAAACGAATGTTATCCATGGCAGTCAAGAAAATCACTCTTTTTAGGAGAGCTGCATGCTGTCTGTAATTATAAGTGGGGTTGGGCATGAAGTCTGCCTACAGTCCCGGCTCTCGATGCCACAAGACACACACACACACACATACACACACACAAGCCCTAATGCGATCTCAAGCCAAACCAGGGCAGCGTGCTGCTACCCTCCAAGACGCAGCATGACAGTTAAGAGTATACAGTTGAACGTATTTTAAACCTTTTCAATTCAAATAAAAGCTTTGTGGGAGAAATTATGCTTGCTTTGAAGGCATCAATCAATGACAGCATTCATAACAAACTGAAAAAAGAAAACTCGGTACTATTTTCCAGAAAACACCACATATTCGTATGTTTATTCGTATGTGTGTGTATCATAGGGATATTTTAAGGCTAACGCTAACATTTCTTGGATTATCCTAATTAGGTTACTGGTATGTTAATGAAGTCTGGGTTCAAATGAAAGCAAGTGTTTCGCCTCACCACGATGTGCCAGAGCTGCGGCTATGCCTGCAAAACGCTCTTTTCATCCTAAACACACGCAACAGTTTGTTTTCACTGCTGCCATGGAAACGTAAATTAAATCAAATCATATAAATGTTAAGAATAGAATCGAGAAGCCAATATGAAGTGAGAGATATAATTATGATTTACGTTGTGTTTTATTATCTGAAAGATTTAGCAGTGTTGTGTTTATAGTTGTGGCTGTGAGCTACATAATAGTATGACGCTCAACTAAAATAATGACAACGTGAGGTATGTGGTAGGCAGTTAAAAAATGTTGAAAAACATACAATTTCCGACATAGTCAATAAATAAAAGAAAAGCTAATATGAAAAGAATGAAGAAATTTTAGACATGGAAGAGAAAGAATGAAATAAAACAGTTTTAGTTGGTTTAAAAGTGAATAACTTATAACTGTATGAGCTTTCAAAGTGTAATTTCCACTCCTCACCACAAGAGGACCCCTTGAGCACTTTGTGCATTTAAACCTACAGAAAAGGCTCTAAATGTCTAAATGTTTGTTCTGTAACAACTGCTTGGCAGTAAAAAATGAAACAAACCAAATAAACAAAAAGAAAGGGGTTACATTAAACTGTCTCTTCCACTTGAGAAAAAGACAGTACTGTATGTATGTAGGGGGCAGTAGACTTAAGTGTAGGCTACAGATTACTGAGGAAAATAAATGAGACACCCTATATCAGATTTATGGCTCACTTTATGGATTACTTATATAAAAATACAACACTGGCCTACAGGATGTTGTGACTGAGAATTTAGTGTAAAGTAGCAAAAATAATCCACAAATACAGTAACCAAGTTTCTCTCTTATGATTGTGAGCTGGAAAAGGGCTTCAGATTGCTACGTAAACAAGTGTATTTTGGGATGCAGATTAAATATCGGATTTTAACCTGCACCGATAACATTCTTTGAGGGTTTATATAACTAATACTTCGTTAAATGTAGTTCATACTATTGTGGCAACGTCATATAATGTGACAACATACCTCACAAAGAACTGCCATCATCATTTTCCTGGACAATAACAGTGGAAATGTTTAAAAGCTTTTTCTGTAGCCAAGGTATGTGTCTACACAAAAAATTGCCTGTCAAAAATTTACCTACCCTAAAAAATATTTACTGGAGTAAAAAGTGTGACGGAGTTAAAATTTTTTGAATTCTAATTTCGGTTAATTTTTATTGTGTGACTTTTCAAAGTATCATTCCTGACCTTTCTTCAATCTGCTGTTTGATCCTAATAATTGTGGTACAATCAAAATGATTTGAGAGCTTGAGAGACAGTATATTGTACTAAGCAGAAGGATGTAGGTCGTAAAGATAGCGGTTGATTTATGCAGTTATAAACTGTGATTGAAGGCGGTGTGACATTTTCCCTCTAAAACGATTGACTTTTAGTCAATGATGGCTTGACCATGTGTGCTGCGTGACTCATCTGAGGTCACATGAGGCTATGTTGATTCTAGCGGTGTGCATGTGTGTATAGTTTGTAAAAGGGCAAAAAAAATCAAGATCTAAAACCATCCAGAAAGTATAGCGAGGTTCACATGTGACAGAAATCCAGACCATGAATAAAATTTTAAAGCTACAGAAAACAAACATTCATTGAGTTTATCGACATCTGGTTGAACTATTCAAAGGAGTGTGTGTGTAATGCAGCAGATTTCATGTGTGTTATTTGGGAAGGTGTGTCTGTTATGGAGTGCATATAAACAGATGACAGTAAGTTTTGGATGAAGTGCTGGAGGTGTTTAGAGGTTAGAGATGTGATGGGATAGACTGTTTGGATTAAGGATGCGCAAAATGTTCAAAAATGACTAGTCGACTTATCAGTCTGTAAACCCTGTTGACCTGGGTTGGGTTTGGGTTGACCTGATTCTGACCAGATGTGTTAAACTTGATCCTAAATTCTATGGCGCCTATGTTACAACTGAAGAACAAATAAGTATTTATAAGTGCAGAAACTGATGTGATGTTTTTAGTGGGCGCGATTTTCTGAGTACATTTGGTGACGTAAGTGCATTAGATGAGTGACTGATTAAACTTAAAGGAATGACCACCTTCATGTGCAGGAATGACCATGCTTATGTGCACAAGAATATTGTGATATTTCATAAGAACTTGGTGTTAAATATCCACTGTAACAGAATATCTATTTGCACATTTACATTTGGCAGACGCTTTTATCCAAAGCGACTTACATTGCATTATACTATACATTGTTTCGGAGTATGGTATCAAACCCATGACCTTGGCGTTGTTAACACCATGCTCTAACCACTGAGCTACAGAAAAGCTGCATCCATATTAAAGTAATATGGATTAAAGTAATTGTATCCGCATGCATCCATATTAAAGTAATTCACAGACCTACAAGACAGCAGGCAGTTGTGTTATGTCAGGCACACATTTTTTGAGGCAGAGGGAAAGAGAATTGTTTACATCCCTTAAAACAAATGAACAGAAATCAATATACACTTCGCTCATTTTCTTAGAAGAGTTTGCCAACCGCATCTTACGAACATTCATTATGAATGAATAACTTGCACATGCGCTTTAATTGCATTCTGTCTCGCCTTATAAGGATATTTGTGGCTGTTCTGTAAGTGAAGTTGACACACTTGATCACAAGCATGTGATTTTAAAATAATCTGCGATTAATAAAGCAATTTACAAATGCATTAAGGAACATTTCTCGTCTGTACATGCTATTTATAAAACTGCTATTTAAAAACCGACAGTTATCATATGATCACATTTAGCATCTGAGTATAATATGGTACATTGCATTACAGAGAACTAGCAGCAGCTAAACCATGTACATCTTGTATTCTGAACCATACTGAAGGAAGTATGAGGCTCTGCAAAAGACAGCAAAGGAATAGGGCACTAAAGACAAGCATAGTCACGACAGATGATGTTGTGCATCATGGCTTAAGCAACTTGTTGTTTTGCATGTTTTGCAAGGTGTTGCCTGGAAGCTTGAAGGAATGCAGTGAATGACTTAATTATTCCTACAACTGAGCGTGTTTTTTTAGACCTTAAACAGTAAACAAAGTGATCCCAGCTCACAAGGTTAAGACTTTTGTTAGCATTAACTACCTTGGCTGTTCTTTTCCAGGGAAGGAAAAAGTGACCCTGATTTTTGCCCCCAGAACAATCCAGATCTGAAGTGGTCATCAGCACCCTCAAGTCTGGGCAGGTTGTGACCGGTGTAAATTTAGAAGAAAAGAATGTCTCTCAGCAGGTCTTCACTCCTGCAGGACACTCATGGCATCACCAGAGACGCCCTGATTGTGAGGGAGATTAAATGCACATTCAGTCTAGATCTTTTGGTACATACAGCATGAAAAACATTTATTGATTGAAACCTGTGGTGACCTTTAATGCTTCTTTAACTTTAATGGGATGTTGTTTTGAATCCTTATATAAGCTGCAGCGGATTCAAAACACCACCGTACTATCCATAGCATAATCTCTTCCAAAAGTAAACAAGCACATGTACAGATTGTGGGTGACATCGGTAATTCCAAATTGTAAGTATTAGATATACTTCCAATATTTCAATTTAAAAGCCTTTGTTTAGTCCAGTTGTTTAGGCACCTTGTACAGAGTAGTACACTCAGTAGTACACACTCACACAAAGCCACAGAGACGCATTGGTGACTAACACTGCATTTTATAGAACTGAGGCAAGGACGATTCGACCCTCACTCAAGTTTGTTAACAGTGTTATGGTGGGTTGCCATGGTCTCAGGGAGCTCTCATGCCTGAGTCGCCCCCAGCCTCAAATATATTGCTGGACTAACGTCATTTGGTCTGCTGGAGTTGTCTTGCCGCACTGCTGGAGACCCAAACTAATTAATTGCCTTGCGGTGTAATTACCAAAACATCCCACCACACCTCCTCCCTTCTCTTTGGGGAAATCGCCCTTGAGGTCCAGCCAACCTCACACAGATGTCCGAGCCAGTAACATCAAGCAGGCTCGAGCTGTCTTCCTGATGCCAGCACCCCACACATTGACTGGCTTGCTTAGTGGATACCAGCAGTATCTCCAGCTACCAAAACACACTGAAATAGACTAAATAGCAAATGGCCCAACAACGCTGTCCACAAAATGACCTCTTTTAAAATGGATCATAAACATCAAATCCACTTATTTTATTGCAAGTGACTATTCTCCTCAAATCAGCTGCTTAACATTTTATTGCTAGAATTACTGAAGTGTGCAATTTTCAGCTCTAGTTTAATATACAGACAGCTGTATCAGAGCCATTTGTAATTTGAAAAGTGAAAAGTGTAAATGCTGGGGCACAATCAGAACATGTTTGGTTATCCCAACCAGCCTGCCATAGCAGCATTGGCTTAACCAATTGCGAGAGTTCGGGGCTATTTGTTTGACCAATAGAAGATAGTGGAAAAGTTTGGGAAACATCTTTTAAAACAATGAATATTATGCAGTTCTTTTTGGTCACGCTAGAAGTGGAAATTACTGTACTTAAAAATTCAGCGCTATGACAACAAATGCTGAAGGTATCACACATTCATTTCATTCTGTTCCTTGATTCCCTAGATTACATCCAGGGAACTATGAAATTCCTTCATTGCTAGGAAGACAGTAAATTTCTTATTTTTATTTTGCTATGCCCGATACAGTCATTTCTGCAACAATCTCACAACTCCTCGCTTACAGTGCTTTCTTACTAGCTGTATGAACTATGTTTGTTAGGTCAGCCTTGTTACTGTAGTCAAAAGAAAACAGGTAGGCCTAATGCAATATACTTTTCTATTGGATTTTGGGGAACAATATTTATGTTGAGTCTAAGATATCAAGATTGTATTGTATTGATAGTCCCCACCCCAAATTCCACCGCTGCTAAAGTTTCAATAGCTTTAAACTGACCTTTAAAGCAAACAGTCCATTAACAAATTACAGAACTACAGCAATCATTGCCATCCCAGACCACTACTGTACAACACAGTGCCATGCACTTTCTCATAAGGGATGTAAGAAATGTTTTAAAGAGAAAACTAAACATAAATCTAATAAAAATCCCATTGCTGATAGATCACAGCCTGTATTGATTACGCTAAGCTAAACTGCAGGTAACACTGCGTGCTAAACGTCATCTGCAATACTGCTGCGTGATTTAGTGAAGCTGATGGGCCGCGTTTTACTTTCACACTTTAATGACACTCTGACACTTCAGTTTAATGTCAAATTTACTCAAAGGTAACACAGTAAAGTGGAAAACCAGGATCTCTAATACACAGTAATGATTTGGTTTGGACAGTCCCAAATATGCCTAGCTTGTTTTGGCAAGTGCTGATACAAACCGAATGCTTTTCAAACAGCTGCTGCAGTCCAAGTAAAATCAGTATTAAAGTTAATAAGCCATATATTTCGCTTTATTAAAGAGATTACTTTGTATTTTCATTTATTAGGGTATTACAACCACTAAACCGCTTGATTCTTTTGCATGCATCACTGAAACTTCACCAGGGCATTTGTATTAACAACAGTGCTGTGTTGTGGGGGTCATTTTTATATGTGGCCATCTTGCACTGAAAGAGACTAAGAGAGAGAGAGAGAGAAAGAGAAAGAGAGAGAGAGAGAGAGAGATGGGTGTTGAGCAAACATTGCCCCCATAAAAGAGTCCATTCATGAAACACCATCCTGCATTCTGCTGCTATTTACAACAGTGCAGGTTCTTTTAACGCTCGTCTTCCCTGCAGTTTTCACAGTAACCTCACCCGCGCGGTAAACTCGCTCTGCACACACACGCTGCTCTATTTCCATACAGGATCAGTTTAGTCTCAGTCTTTACTTAACCATAATGTCAATACTGCTGAGAGGACACAGGCCCGCTCCCCTCCGCTCCCCTCCGCTCCCCATAATTCCAACATTATTGGAAAATTTTCACTCATGTGTGACTCAAATAACAGCAGATCCGGATCAAGTTTTTCAGAAACGCTTTATGTGACGCCTGTGTATACAGTATCATGTATTATAAAGGAATCATTATTGTATTATAAAGATGTTCGAAATGACTTGAAATTTATATTTTAATCTGTTTTTTATTATTATTACATCATTAATTGTAATGACATGAAAATAGCGATTCATCATTTTGCACATTAAACATAATGAAACATTGTAACCACACAGATATAACATGCATTGGCCTTACAGTACTGTTTTCCTATTTACATGCAAATGAATACGATTGTATTTAAATGCTAATTCATTATAAACAACAACATCTAAAGGTGCTTTCACATGTCAACATTCTCTGTTTGACTGAGCTGTCTAAAACAAAGTGACCTTGTGCCACCTTATAACAAAAAGCTTAAATTCAAACGTGCAATCTTTAAAATGAATACAGGAGTGAATTTATGAATGCAATGCCAAAAAGTGAAGTGTACAAATACTTGGGTTTGCATGTTTTATGGGGACATTAACAGTTTTTATACTGTACAAACTGTATATTATATCCCCTGACACTAAACTTACCCCTAAACCTAACCATCACAGATTACTTTCTGACATTTTAAAGATCATCTTGATCTTTGATCAAATATGATTTATAAGTTTGCTTCCTCACGGGGCATAAATATGTCCCCACAAGGTTCAAATTTACTGATATTACTATACTTATGAGGATATTTGGTCCCCACAGTGTAGTGAATACGAGGACCACGCACACGCAAACCATAAAAGCACCTCCCTATGATGCTATATGCAATTTCAAATAAGGGTCAAATAAGAGCATGACACTTATAAAGAAACAGAATAACCCCCCAATCCACATTCAGATGTGCGAGAACATGCAAAATTAAACTAATCCCCTTTAGAATTAAGTGACTTGAAGGTAAAGTTTTTCATATAGATGACTGCTGTTCTCTAAGGTGATTACATTGTGCACGCCCGAACAGGTACCAATCCAGTCAAAGTACATCCAAACATTTTTAACCTCACTAAAAGTCCATGACAATCAAATTCAGCAACACATTCTTGAACTCTGTAACTCTGTAAGCACTTTTAAACTACCGAAATATACTTAAAATATTTCAAAGGACAAACCATTTTAAGCAGCTCGGTTCATATTTTTGGCATGTAACAGCTGCTAATCTTAGCTCTGTAAACTCCAGATTTGTGTGTGGCCTAAACAAGCCAGAAGCGTGTTAACCACTGGATCCGTTTCAAGAGTTTTTGGATTTATTAGAGCCCACGGAAATAATAGACACACAGTAGGTCTTTGAATTCCGCCACACCCAAGTGTAGTCAGATGTAGCCTGTGCCTTCATGAACAGAACTATGGCATTTGAGAGACATGTACATATACACACCCAAATAAATATATGCACTACACATTTATTGAGGAGAAAGGCATCTGCTGTCCTCTGAAGTTTATTTCGTTTGCCAGTGGGTGAAATGAAATGACCTGTTTTTTAAAAGTGACCCTAAGGACAAGACAACAGATACATTAAACTGGAAAACAGCTTGCGAATGACACGCAAAGTATACTCGAAGAATATGTGTGTGTGTAAATGGGAAAGTAAAAAATGAGTAAAAATTCACGTCTGAAAATAATACTAAAATAAGACAGACTAAGAAAAATATCTGAATCAGAAAATAAATTGGATGGAGATAATAAACAGTATACGTTACATTTACATTAATATTCATCTTACTACAAAGAAACAAAACAACTGCCATGTGATGTGTCGTCCTTCGCTGATCACCAAGTTTCCATTTTTATGTATTTTATGTATTTCAAGTTTTCTGTTCGTTTTGTTTGTTTTCATGGCGTCATGGGCAGCTGACCATGGGATGAGATCTAATTGGTCCAAAATCCTATTGCACATAGCTGTATAATAAACACCATATATATCCTGTATGGCTGTGATTTCAGTGTTTATGTATTTGCCACGCTATATGATTGGCATAGTGTGTACAGTACATGAGTTCCGCCTCCATGTGTCAAAACAAAACAAACACTTATTTACACCAGATGATGACACAACGATGGACAGATTTATCATCAGGCATCATTCCTCCACCAAAGAACTACAAACACCATATGGATGTGAACTCGCATGCTCCGTCAGCCTCACAGAACAGTACAGGATGTGTATGAACTCCAGAAGGTCTGTGTGTGGGTATGCGGTAACAATGGTCTGTGGGTTTCAGCCGGCAGGTCTACCCCGTCATCCACATAAACCTTTAATATAAGACCGTTAAGCTGCAATCCGCCATCTGAAGTCGCTGCACCCTGTAATTGACCTTAAAAATACTTTCTGAAGAGGTCGGAGGCAATGTCATTGGCCAAAGGCCCAAGCGGTGGCTTCACTGCCAAAGCCCAAAGGAGCCTGGGAAGGCATCGGGGTGTATATTTAGTGCCCTGTCCTTTGAATGAGAACAAGAGTTGTACAAATAATGCCCCTTTGTGCATAAAACCGCCTCTGTCCACCCCAATTTGTCCCCTATGGAGACGCACCAGTGTGTTTGTCCCAGGGGACACCACGTCTGTTCCCAAAGCATGTCTTTAGAGTTAAATTCACCAAACCCAAGTGGACGTGGCCTTGAGTTATCACGAGTCAAGTAGATGTTTCATGATTCTTTGCATTTGTAATTGACTGCATTTCAATGTACTGCTGACATCTTCCCACAGGGACAGGTGACAAAGGTCAGCTGAAGCCTCGTGTCTCCTCCACGACATGTGTTAACAGGACACCTGATATTAGCCAAACCCCAAAAAAGTCTTTAACTTTCCACCATGCGAGATAGACAAACCACACCTTAAATACCTTAAAATCTTAAATTCCATTGCTGCATTACTCCTCGTTGTATAATTCATGGAAAGCGTATAAATTCGTTCATGTCACTGTGTAAAAGTTGAATTCATAAACTGAGTAAACCTCACAAAACCTGTCAGGGAAACACAGCAGGGTAGTATTTCACTCCAAAATCAAGACTTAAAAATAATTTAAATTCATAAACTGAATTCACACACACACATTATTGTAGCATTTGCTGTACTACCTATAATTTTTGTTTATTTAAATGGAAAACAAAATCGTATTGTACATCGTATTGTAAAACAGTACAAAATACTGCATTATAGTCATGTGAATTTAATCAAAAATCATAAAGAAAAATAGAAATGATAAAAGATCTTAAAATAAGTGTATTACAATATTGACGATTTGTTTGGCGGGCAATGTGCTATTTTCACGAAAACAATCTCACAATGCAAAACAATTTAATGGCCCTAAAACCAGGATTCATTGTTCTTTATGTCATATATAATTACTTATTTTGTCTTCTTTTGATTTTGGGGTGATGAGCCTTGGACTATGTTTTTGTGAAATTTACCCAACCGCATTTTCCAATGTCAAAATAACTGACATCATATGTAACTGCTTAGTTTGCTCATGACAACAATGCCCTCATTTGATTGGGTTATAATTATGCCCCAAGCAAGACAACGGGAAGAGTGATAGCAGATATTATTTATTAGCGAGGAGCTTTCCAAAATCTGGAGAAAGTCCAATTTACAATACCCTTGAGGCCATGTGAAACGACAGCAACAAAAACCTTCTACTCTACACTTTGATCCTTTATCAAAAGACTTCAAGAACTTCCCAAAGCACTGCTACGGGTTTTCCACGCTCTGCAGCGACAGTTTTAGTGGACCGGTACATCCTTGCCCATATGGGCCAAACGGGGCTGTCTGCCCGTTCTCCAAGGACACAGAGTTCAACTCCATAATTTAGTTCAGATGAGGTAAAGCAATATTTCTAGATTAATACAAGCCATATTCCTGTAGAAACTATTCCCCCTTCTTTTCTCCCTGTTTTTTTTGCCCTATTCCCCTTCATCTTAGATGTCCAAAGACTTTCTTTGGCTCAGGATGAAAGGGAGGACAAAGACTGGGACCGAGGAATAAAAGGAAAGGGAGCGGAAGATGAACACTGGGCTTTTTGAAGGTTACACAACACATCCTGTTCACCACCATTGCGTTTTTCTTCAAAACACTCCTAGCCTGATCACGCTAATAGCTTAGTTGACAGCTAGCATCGCGGGATCATTCATCAATGCCAAGACGCCTAAACACGGTCATGTTTTACACCTTATCGTCTTAAATTTTGTCCTTATGAGGTCATCACGGAAGAGACCCATTATCTGCACTTTTCAACCTGTTAGTTAGCATAACAATTTTCAATAACATTTGTAACTTATCGTTAACATGTTTACCACATATTTTTTATAACCAGCTGTTATTGCTGGAGTTTGGAAAGAACTGTATTCTGTTCTTTCTCCTACACTTGGCCCGTAATGAAAGTATGAAGCGTGAGCAGTCTTGAAAATCAGTTGGCTAAACTAAAGTAATAATTGAATCCACTGCTTAGCGTAATCTCTGTTCTTTGCTTTCGCTTCCTTGTTTTCTGGCCCTGATGTGACCTATTGTGATCATGACACATCATGTGAAGTTTTCTCCAACTGGGTGTCATATAAATCTGGTGAGGTATTGACAGACCAAAAGACAGATAAAAGATGCCACAAAAAACCATGTTTAAGAACATTAACTTGTCAGAGCTGTGGCCTAGTGGTTAGCGCACATGCAACAACATGTACTCATATGGGCAGCTGCTGTAATTGACGGTGCCCTATAAGGGGTGGGCCCCTTCTGCAGGGCCCAAAGAGTATATTAAACCATAGAGGGCCTTAGTGGTCCCCCCTCGTTATAAGACCTGAAACAACATTTTCGGTTGTCCCCAGGGGCTTCTAATTAACTTTGCAATGTTGACAGAACATCTATATGTTTCTCAGTTGAAATAATCATTAAAAATGCATTTTTCCTCAAGCTCTTAGTCTGCAGTGTCTGCGATATCAGCAATGCAGGATCTGCAGTGTTGAGCAAGAGTCTCTGTTCGTCTGCCCAGTCAGCACGGTCTCAGGCCAGACCTCGAGCTGTCCTTCCATCTGCCTGTGACAAACTAAATTATGAATTTTCCTATTGCTTTTCATATTTTGACTGCTGCTCCATCAGTTCTAAATTGTAGCATATTTTTTCTGGATCCATCCCTTCCGTAAGGACCCCATAGCTGGACTGTGACATCAGGACTGGGTGCTTTTATTCGATTAAAGCTCTCACCCGCAGCTCTGATGGTTCAAAAATCACCAACATACTTTTCTCCTTAGAAGGGGAACATAAAATTAGAGGTAAATCAGCCCTGGCAACTGTGTTATTATACACTTTCTCCCCCTTTTATACCAAAGAGATTTGAATTGATCTACATTTCCACGAAATCAAACCAAAGACTGGAATATATGGCTCCACATCTTAAAGACAGGACATCTAACATACCATCTAACAAAATTTGAGGCCTCAGGTTTTTTTCCTTCTCTGTCCCTCTTTGGTGGTAAAGCTGTAATTTTTTAGATGCACATCCCACAAAATTGCAGAGAGATGTTCCCATTTTTTGGTTCGTTGAAGAGACATATTAAGAATTAGGCTTCTAAAAACATCTGAAACTTCTTCTGAAGCTTTCACGTTCTCTCTAGTAGGCATACGTTAAAACTCTGTTCCAAAACTTAGCAACCTCCATGCCTGCATCCTGCAGTAACAGCAATTTCTGTGAGAGATAACTTGCAATAGTTTTCAATAGACTTTTTTTGGCATTAGCATGTGGCTAAGCTAACTCTGTGATACTCTAATACAGCACACAGACGTTTCATTAATGACACATTGATGATTTTCAGCACTGAATTACATTTATAATCGACAATATGATTACAATCAGCGAATGACATCTTGAATTATTTTTTCCCTGAGCTCATCGCTGGGCCTTCTGGGATTGCGCTCTGCAAAGGATTCGTACAATGCTGCCTTAGAATTTAGCGAGGGATTTTAGAAGGCAGTGTAATTACAGCCACGAAACTGCTTTCACAGGAGCACGCCTATGATGTTTCTAAATGTTTTCTTCATAGGCAGCTCACCAGGTTTTGGAACAGAGCCTAGATGTGACCTAGAAGATGAAACATTTGTCCACAGTGCCTCCTATCAACTGAGGTTTGAAAACAATAAAGTATTTGTTCACGCTGAATTTGCAGAATCCTGTCATACTGTAGATAATACTTTACAGATGACTTACAGAGCGATTCAACTATCTATCTGTACCTCATCCGAGCCAAAACAACACTGGTTTCTCACTTAAATGTTCACAAGCGATGAAAATCATTTGAAAATATAGAGCTGGAAAAGGTAATTTGTTATGTCAATGACTATTGGTTCAGGTCTCTGTTATTGTGGTAGAAAAAATACATTGTTCATTTCTGGAACCTCAAATGACACGGCCTGAATACAAATCCTGAAGGGAAAACGATGTCTCCAAGTCATTTCATTAAAGCTGCAATCTGTAACTTTTTTGGGTTAAAAATAAACAAAAAACAGTTATTAAGCAAGTACATAACAGATCTCCTTACCTTACCTGATTCCCAACCATAGGTTTGGGAATACAATAATGATTTATTATCTGAGCTGTCGGGTCAGATTTCCAGGGAAATGTTAGTTTGGCTTTATTTGATTTCAAAATATGTAAAGTATGTAAAGTAACCTGCAATTTTGTTTCGAGCAGAGATGGCGATAGAGAGGCAAAAGTTTCAGATTGCAGCTTTAATGTCATTACAAACAAAACAGAGAAAAAAAGTTTCCCACGTCTATTTTTAAATCCTTCACATGATTTAATAATAAATCTTCTTTATATGCACTGAACAATTTAATGAGTGTTAACTCAGTCATAACTGACAGGACCTGTGATAACCAGGAACCAGAAAATAACCTACAATATTGAATGAACCAGTGTGTGAGTGACATTGTGTCATGCTGTATTGTACTGCATCATTAGGATGACAAACCACTGCAAGACCAAAAGTGTGTGGACAGCCAACAAGTTTTTTCAAGGTTATAAAAAACGTTCTTGCAATAACGCTACTAGAGGTTTTTTTTAGGTTATTTATCATATATCAAAAAACGTTATTATTAAGTTGTTAGTGAAAACTAAAATTATTCTTGTAACCAAGCAAAAACGCCAATACAATGTATAGAAACGGATAATTTTGTGCATTCCTAGAACAATAAAAAATAACATTTTTGTTACGTTAGGGAAATGTTAGGTTCATACGACCTAAAATTGTTAGCTGTGTTCTTCTGTTCCAGCATGACTATACCCTTGTGCACAATGCAAGATCCATAAAGAAATGATTTACTGAGGAAGAACACGACTGGCCTATTTAAAGCCCCGAAGACTTATGGAATAAATTGGAACATCGACTGTGAACCAGACCCCAAACATTCAACATCTATGCCTTACTGATGCTCGTGTCTGAATAAGTGCAAGGCCCTACAGTCAAGTTCCAACATCTAGTGAAGGTACATATATAAGTGTGATATTTAGGTGTTTCCACACTGTAATTTGTGTCCTGCATACCATGAAGTGCTATATGATTACTATATGCATGACAGTAGCCTTCTTGGCTGAATACTGTTTACTGTAATCAAAAACCTGCTTTAACACAGAGACAATGAAGCCACAAAACCAGTTTAGAATCTGTTCAAAAAGATCTGGAAAGAAACTGATCTGTCTGGAGATCGAGGGCGAAAACTTTGGCAGGAACGAATGCTCATTTTAACAGTTGTGCTGTTGATTCACTGGAGCTAGTGTACTAACATAATGCTCGCTTGAGCTGTGTAATCGCTTCTTAATCTCCTGCATTTAAACTCACCTGAAATCAAACCCAAACACTGTTTTAGCCTCTTTGATCTCTGTAGAGACACCTAACGTGGCAGGCATTGTTACAGCGCTTACAAAGAAACACTGTATTGATATGCAGCGCATGTGCAAACATCTGCAATGAATTCAGTAACTGAACTGCTTACTGTATATATTAAGATGTTCAACCTTTGCTTTGCAGATAATTTAACTACACTGTACACTGTAATCAAATGCAATGTGGGAAGTTTACAAACATCTCTAAGCATCCTTAAATAATGTATTAGAAGCCAAATTTACTCAATATATTAAGACTTAAGTTTTACATTTCTGAAAATATATCAATACATTTATTTCTAGGCAGAAGTTTTTATTTCTTGCTTTGAGTATAGAAAAACAACACAGTTTAGTGAGGTTTCTGCTTTAAAGAAAAGTTGCTAGAAAAGATATTTTCTAAAAACAAGTCATCAACTAAATTGATCTAATATTAACGATGTTTAGATATTTTTGCTGGAAAGCAAGAAAAGAACACCGATAAAGGAAAAGTTTATATTGCGGCGCATAGCTACCTTTAAAGGAAAAGGAGTCAGGTTTCTTAACAGATATGGATCATAGCCAGTGTGTCTATTTCTATAAACTGATAGTTATCACAAACACAGATCAGTCTGAAGATACAGCTCACTGTATTCATAGCAGTATTTTAGAGATACAGATCTACATTATACAAGTAATTGGAAACCACAGTAGAACAAAGCTAAGCGGTGATTTGTGGCCCGCACGGCAGCAGACGGTTGATGCGCGGCTGCATATGCGCGCACATGCTCGCAGGAATCTGCTGGCACGCTGTCATTATGGCTGCATGTGTGTGTAAACATGTGGCAGCAGGGAGAGTGTCGGTACCGCCATGAACATCTGAGCTGTCAACAGAGGCTTCCAATCACTGAGTGCGAGATAGAGGAATAAAACAGCTGGCAATATTACAGCTCTGTCAAAACAGAAGTGATGGCAGGAGGATTGCCAGCAGCCGTCAGCACACTGCAGGAAAACCCAAATCATCTGCACACTGTCCCAGGAAGGAAGGGTGGTGACCTCTTTGACCCCGGGTGGGGGGAGGGGCGAGGTAACTGATTGGTGGGCTGCCTCAGCTGTGTACAGTGTGGTCAAGCAGCAGGGGGTTATGGGATACATAAGTGGGCCATTTCTAGGGAGGATGTAGATCCTAAAATAAAGGTAAATTAGAACCAAAAGGGTTTTACAGGTTGAGAAGCTTTTAGATTTCCTGTTAGTGGTTCCTGATAAAACCATGTACTGTATTTACTGGAATTTTTCATGGAGTTATCTATCTGAAATCTAACTGGGTTCACATGGATACGTTCTATAATTCAATGAAATGCCAAATTTAATTATGCCAAAGCATAAAGAGCCAGAGAGTTTTGATGAAGCCAAAAACAGTAACCTTGTGTTGCTTGGATGAGCCTTCTCAGAATCTGCATCTGTCCAGTTTTGGTTTCTATTTCTTGTGTAGAGCCTATGGAAACGAACAGTACACCAAGTGAAATTACTTTTGTATTTTGTACTTGGCAAAGATGAATAGGCACATTATTGATCATTCTGAGGAAATTGTGGAATTAAGTTTCTGAAGTTTCTACCCAAAAGAAAAATAGGTTGGTCAGAGGTTGCTCATTCATTTCAGACCTAACGAAGTTCTAACGTATGTTCCACGTAACGTTGCCTCAAATGTCTTGGGAGAAATAAAAATAAACCAGTTCATTTCCTTGAGAAATGTTTAATGAAATGTCATTTATATAAAAATATCTGATCGTGAGACATTGTTGAGATCTTCCCTGAAACTCTGGAGGAGATAAACTACAGAGTGAGAACGCAAAAAAAAGGTAATTGTGGAGACACAGGGAACTTTAGCAGAAGTCTCCATTAGCTCTTCGTTTAATCTCATTCGTGTCTTGGAAAAAAGAATTGAGATGGTAAAAAGATCTTGTTTTAGATGTTCCTTCTTATTGGTTTTTAAAGTGTAAAGCACATTTGTGCAGCGGTATCCTCAGCACATGTAGACCAGAGGAATGTGACCTTGCATTGTTGAGCGCATCTGAGATTTATGGAGCTTCTACAGGGGTTTGCATGTGGCAAACAGATGAGGGCATTGTGATCTTCTCATTCTCTCTATCTCACACAGTCTCTCTCGGCAATCCTCTGCTTCTGGGCCACCCCTCTTCACCTCCCCCAACAAAAACATGTCACTCAACTACAGTATTAACGCACACACAGACTCTTGATCCAGCAAACTCATCACTCAGCTTCGTTTTTGTCTATTAAACACCAGCTTCCATCAGCGTTACCCTCAGTGAACTCTTTAAACAATCTCTGTCACCTCTCACTCTCTCGTGGCACATCCAGCCACGCCACACACCGTGTAACCTTTCACTCAACCTCTCAACACCTCCCAGAAGTGAATATCTCACACTGATCCCGTGTCAGTTTCCTCTGGCTGCAAGCGGGATCTCAGACTTTTAAACAAACGCCAAAGCTGATCTCAGATCCACAGAACATTGGGGAAATTTGACCGCCTACATCTAAAAAGCTTCCTTCCTGGTTATCTCTTTTGGGATTGGCCCTAACAAGGTTTGACAACTGTTTAAATGACACATAGTGAGACAGGCGTTTGTGGTTGTGCAGATCAGGCTGTTCAGGCTTCAATGCTTTTCTGTTCCCAAAATATCTGTTATCTTTTTAGTGGATCTAAGTGCTGTAGACGGACAGACCCACACAAACGCATCCAAAGCGCCTTCTGATTTCAATTTAGTGCTGTTCTTTTCTCATTAGACACAGTGAACTGCAGGCTATGATGTGCAGAACTCAGGCACGTATGTGTTTGCACATGCATGTACATACATGGAGAGACATATTTACAGTTCTTCGTGAGGGCAATGTTTGGCTGTCTCTGCGCAATAGTAGAATTGTGCATATTTTGGAATGATTTTTGGATATTTTTGGAACGAGTGCTTTTAAGTTCCTGGTTCACCCAAGTTTATCTTTTGGATTGACTGCTTAGTTTCAGATATTGCCACAAAGTTTTATCATATTAGAGTATAATAGAATAAAAGAGTATTGAGAAAAATTTGACATCAGATATTTCAATCATTGACAATTATCAACTATTTCTACAAGATCTGCACAACTGTAATGATTATTACAGCTCTTTGGGAACAAACATATTATTACTTTTTTAAAGAAATACCATGACCTGAACCATAAATTGTGAACAGAATGTTTGAGACCTGGGGTGGGCTCTTTTGACTTGGGGCAGAAAGTAACCACTTTCAAACAATTCAAAACACCCTAACAACCAAGAAATCACCCAGTGTACCATAGCAACCGCATAGCACTGAGCTATAAACCATTCAAAACACATTAGCAACTGCATAGCAAGCACGGCAACCAGTCACAACACCTTAGCCCTGTGGTGGCTTGAGGCTACATTTTGCATGGGCAAGAACCAATCAAATATTTTTGAGAAAAGAAAAATCTGCTTTCATTACTACTTCAAAAGCAAATACACAGACCAATATGCAAATACAATAAAACTCACAACAAGACACACAAGTTTAAAAAAGGTGAAGACAGACACAACAGAATCTCCATGGGACCGTTTTATTTCAAGTACCAGTCACCATCTGTGGACCAAATATTGCAGAATTACAGAAGGTCACTCAGGCTAGACCAAAATGGAAACAAGACTGGTAGAGGCTGGAAAACATTAGCCCTTCTCCATGGCCACAGCACTCAGCTGGGAAAAAAACTGTCAATCACAGTACAGTAAAGTACAAATGATACATGGAATTTCTTGTGTATTTAAACCTGTCGGCTCTTGGTGACACAGTTAGATGATTACAAATGCCATGTGCACAGGGCTTCAACAAACAGACAAATTCCCAAATATGCGCATACAGTTTCGTGTCGAGAACTTCCCAGTTGTTTTCTCTCCGATATTCCACAGTCTCAAGCTCAGGAACAGATTCACAAACAGTTGTGCCACTGTTTTACACAGTATTCCAATGCGAAACCTTCACGATTCTGTACAGTAGCACCGTACAGTTGTTCTTTTTAACGCGAACACGCCTCCTTTCTATGGTAATGAGGCCTACAATGCTGTTTGTCTTGAACTGTTGCCACCAGCGGGAAGCGTTCAAGAGAAATGTTTGTTTACTTTTCCTATTGATCATGGCACCAGAGATCCATCAGATGATGGGGAAGAGCATTATAACCGGGCCGACATCCAGACACGCAGTGTAGCTGAGTGAACTTTTGGCATTTTAAAGAGCCAGTTCAATTCCTTGTGAAGTCTACGCTTAGTGTTCAGAAAATGGGATGTCTATAGTGTGTGTGTGTGTGTGTGTGTGTGTTTGAGAGATATACTGGGCGTGCTGCCACCGGAGTCACCTAGGGGTGATATAGGGGAGACGGTCTCTGTCTGGATGTACCACAGAAGCGAAGATGTTGTTTACGGTTGCCACAGAGGAGCAGGCAGGACAGCGTACAGGACGACCGCCGCCAAACCATGACATCTCATTTTCCATCCTCTAATGTGTTCGTTTAACAGACCTGAAATCTGTTTCGCATTTTCTGTTTGAACGGATGGGGTTTAGAAGCAGGAACACTGGACCTTAATCATTGTTAAAGGCATGTGAAACAAAGTTACACCTGTTTGGCTGATTGTCTCAATGTTGTGGACGATCCTTTAGTTTAACTGTTCAGATCTAACCACAAAAGAGAGAGTCATTAATCATTGTTTTTGGCTTTATTATTAGTCGTGATTGCAAAGGCAAATACAGTATGACTATTACAACTGCACATGCTTAGGGTTGAGGGTTTAGAGCTCCTTAGGGACTAGATCATCTACCTAACAAAGGAGAAAAGTTGTCCCACCTCAAGGAAAATTTAAAACAGCACAGTCAACAAACATTTTCACTTAAGAGTTCACGTAAACGCTTTAATAACATTTGTTTCACATTTCTTTTTTTAGACCTTTGGGACCGCTTGATAGCTAAGCTTCCATTATAAGCGTATTTATCGTAAACACGTTTCCAGTTCATTCGTGTACACTGAGGGACGAATCAAAATTATGGTCTGTGGTAATCAACAGCATGCCACAGACACGGTACATAAATCCAGAAATCCAGAAGAAGTCTGATTTCTCAATCTAATCTTCCAGATACACAAACGAACACTCGCGCACAGCTGTGTTTAGGCCTAGCGAGTGTACGCTTATGTTAACCGTAGCCGAATCTTTGTCGTTTTGCGTTCCCCCCACTCTGCCTTATGATCTTAGCAGGGGGCGTTCATTTGGGTGACGATGCCGTCTGGAGGCAATCTACTAGAACTTCTCCCTTCCACCTTTTCCTTTACTCGAATTCCCCCTTGGAGGGGGGCGGGGCTCGTATAGTTTTACTGCTATCATAATAAACATACAATTGATACAGGAGGTGGGCCGGATGGTGCCTGATGCTGGAAAATCATGGTTGTAAAGTCAAGCGCCTACAGCAAACAACAACCGTAGCAATCAAAAGACCCCTCCCTCCCCCAACATCCTGGTACAAGGAACAACAACCGTCTAAACGTATAGATGCACCAGACATGATCTTTATGTTTATCGCGCTTCCCCCGGAGCGGAAACTTCCGTAATCGCTCAGACGTTGCTAAATGGATCGACGTGCAAACATTCACACGTCTGTAAACGGATCTCCAGGCAAACATAAACATAGCAACCTGGATTCACTCTATAGATAAACTCTATAGACTATAGACTTTCACGAAATGGGTAAAACAGATTTATGTGTAAATCGTTAGTGAAACTATTCTTTCATAAATTGATGCATGGAATTGAATGCAAGTACTTTTACAAACAATTTACAGAGGAATTTGTGCTGCATGTTTTTGATGAACAGGGCCCACAAACTTTACAACAGACTATTGCGTGGAAATGATGCTGCTGGCAAAATTGAAGGCCGTTGTAAACAAACCTATATTGTAATGTGGTCAAACAGACATTAAGATGACACCCAGCATGCAGAACATACAGAACATATACAAAACAAAGGGAGTTTGGGTACATTGAGTTTGGAGACTCAATTGTCAAATTCTTATCATGGATCGGTAGTGAACATATTTTGTATCATATGCTTTAAATAATTTTCCAGAGTTCACTTTAAAACTATAAAACTAACAACATCCAGAAATGAAGTCTGTATATAGTCTATACAAGTTCAGAAGTATGAACCACTTGAAAGGGCAGCTAATAGACAGTCTTGCAGTTACTTTAAGAGAAAGGCGGCAGAGGAAGTATATAAAATGACATATTTACCATATTAAAAACATAAAAGCTTTGCTGATATAGAGCATGTTTTAAAAAAAGAGCTCGGTTACCCAGAAGCCTTTGGGCAGACTGAGCTCTGAGGTCATAAGGGGGAGCTAATTAATATGGTAAGTGATCTGAGGTTTCACGATATTTGGTTGTTGATGCACCATGACAATCTGTGGGCTGATAACAACTGTTTCTTATTTTCTTAAAATGACTGAATTCGGTGCAATCCATTACATTGTAATTGCCGTGCTCATCGTGGAGGAAAAATAGAAAACAAATAATCTGCGGGTCCAGTCTAGAAGTTCACGAGTCTTACATGAGGTCACTTTCTCTGTAACCACAGCATGTATTCAGTGTACGCTGTACACAGTGTACGCTGATCATTACACTCTTCAGTGTTCCACTTTCTTGTGTGTTTGTGACATTTGTGACACAAGAATTCCTGTCCTGAGGGCCGACTTAAAGTTTATTGGGCAATGCTAATTTATTATTACGTATAGCCTCAGTTTTTCTTAAATAACACGTGTGGACAGAATACTCTTATTTTTACAGAGTTCAGTAGTCTGTTAAATTGCAAACAGGATTAGATACATTCTCCTAAAATTGCGAGACAAGCCAAAAAAGGTGGTAACAGCATGAGCTAACTTTTGAGGTCAGCCTCTAACAGAATATAAAATAGATTTTTGGAACACAGTTTCGGCATGTCACACAGCTCATTTATCTTACCGGTACCTAACTGTCTAGCGGATTATCTGAACTTCATGTTCACTGGATGTCTCTACAAGCTCAAGTGAATGGGCCATCAGCCATTAACTTGGCATCAAGATTTACCTGTGGGTTTGGATGTGCTTTTAGTCTGATTTCAGACTGAGACATGCTGTTTTTTGGAGCTTTTTTTAGTCCTTTAGGAGTTCCAAAGTAACTTAGTTAAACCACCATTTTCTTTTGATGAAAAAGACCAACATGGACATTATGTAAAATACATTCTTTTGTGTTTCAGGAGGACAAAAACAAGTTTTAAACAACATGAGGGTTAATAAATGATCCCTGAATTTCAGTCATGTAATATTGTAATATTTAATCTGTCTTTTCTGAACGCAAGTCCAGTTGCGTCAAAAAAGTAATAGCACACAAGCAGTTTTAAGCTCCGATTTTGTCTAAATCACAAATGGTTACGCATCAAAGTTTAATATTTACCTCTCGCTAAGTACAAGCAATAATAATGTACTTAGTGGTGTTTGCTCAGGGAAGGAAACAAAAGAATTCTGTGATTTTAATGGTCTGATTCTATATGTCATTATGTGTTTGTGTGTATGCGAGACAGAGAGGGAGATTAAATGGATAACAGAGAAGAATGTGAGGAAACAAGCAAAGACTAAGAGAGCAGGTCACATGCTGTTATGGGTTCAGTCCAGAGGCGTTATTATAGTAATGAGAACTACACAGGGGAAATACTGGCACGGGCCCGGACAGCTGATGGAGTGGGAGGGGTGAGGTGAGAGGTTACATAAGGAAACAGGACTGTTTGGACACGAGTTTGATACCATAAGCTATTTAAAGGGCCATCTGGTGGCCACAATCTCAAGCGCGACTTCATCTCTACTCCGTGTTCTGTATGTTCACTCTGTTGTCCCTCCTTCCTGCATTTTTCTGATATCATATTTCTGATATCTTACCTCTAAACACTCTTGTCGTGTAGTAGCGATCCAAGCAGGACTCACGCCACCCTGTGTGGCACCACTACAAAAACACAGTCTTCTCCTTAGCCTTCGCTTGATCCGTTATTAAAGTCTGGGTCTGATCTGACACACACTTTTCCTATTAAACACTGCTGAAGGATATAAGACACGTCTCCATATGGATCTGCTTTGTAATGCCTAATGTTGTCTTTTATTTGGCCATTTTTGGTCACTTTACATGGCTCACAGAATCTGTTTATATAAAGCTGTTTATGTACTGTATGAATAACAACAGCAATGACTTAAGTATGCATACCCAAACTGTCCTAGATACAGCACATGGATTTATCTATTTGTACGGAATGTGTGTCTGATGTACTAACTAACTTAATAGGTAGCTAGCAAGTTAACTAAAAAACAAGCAACCATATTCTTTGAGGAATTATTAGTACTTTCCCATAAGCCGGTACATGGTTTCTGAGCATTAAACTGCAGGGCAATGTATCTCAGAAAACGATGTGTTCTAAATAATCAATATGTCAATATGAGTAAGTTTTAACAGATGGCAAAACATGCAAACATGACGAGTCCTGTTTCAGATTTAGGAATGAATGTCCTGCTGATGGAAATTTATTACGCGTATAAACTTCAGTAATTAGCTAGTTTCTATTTATGCAATTATGGATTACAGCAAGAGATGTGTAATTATACACTACTGTACTGCTCCTTCAGCCGCAAAATTGTTGCATGTTGTGCAGAAGATTTTCACTGTGCACCATCTGATTTAAAAGAAAAATACAGCTGCGGAAAATATATCGCAATAAAAGTTAATATGATAAATCGAATATAAATGCTCCTCCTGATTTCAATAGACTGCGCGTCACACGCGAGAAGTTATAAAACCTTTTCATATTAAATCATGAATATTACAATAACTCCACACGGAGCATGAATTAACACAGACGTCTGGAAACACACAGAAAGACCTCCTGGGTAAAAAACGGCTAGAAGCCAGCAAACAGTAGCCGTCCAAATTCTCCACACCATCTGCGCGAAAAAGTAACTGTGAGGGTATAAACTTGGTACTGCCAACCATTTACTTTCCCTGTGCAAATATGTACACCAGTCACTTTGAAATATCCACATCAACCCTGTGACAGGACTGAGCATGCATCCGTGGAAAACGCCACAGGGGAGAGCGGGGAAAAAAGGAGGGGGGCTTGGGTGGGACGCAGGTTTGCTGGTGAGGAATATCTAAGATTCCTGTACCTGGCTTGACCTTTCCGAGTGACCTCCCAGCGTGACTTACCTGGGAGGCTTCCTTTATGAGCGGCCGGGGGACGGTAAATCTATGACTGTAAAGTAAGGCCTGGCTCTGTGTCAGGTACAGGGATTCTTTACAGCTGGGGTGTGCGTAGTGTAATGAGCTGTAGAAGTTATGGGAGCGGGCCAGCATCATGATATAGATCCTGAATATATGAAGTCTTAAACAGCCACACAGCTCCCATGACTCATTCTGCCTCTCTTCAGTTCCTCTGAATTTGTCTACTGCATATGAGATCTGTGCAGAAACATGCTGCCTTAAACAATTGCCTTAATGCTACGGAAAAAAATAATATGTATATATATACATGTATATATATACGCATACATATGTATATACACAGAAACACATAAACCAATAAGTCAGGTTATCATGCAAAAACAAACAAATAAATTAATACATTTTTATATAAAACACAACATATACAACATAAATAAAAGCCAGCAATGTTTTTTCTAGTCATGCACAAAAGCTCAATAAATCAAATTACTGTCATGCTGGAAAAAGGACTTGCCTGGATTTCAAATAAGTGTAAATCTACAAGCGATTAACATTCTCAATTTCACGTATTTTCACAAAGTTACATTTTTATCACCTCATCTGATCTGCAAGTCATATTCTACTCCTAAATTTGTTTGCATATGTTTACCATCACATTTCCTAAACATTTTTAAAAACTTAAAAACTCAACTTAATTGCCCAGATTTCTGAGTGACAGGTCACAGCATTTGTTGATTATGACAGCTCTCTCTGGTGGCTAATGACAGTCTTGTAATGACAGTGAAAAAGCACGTGGAAAAGTTCTACCATCATAACAAAGTTTAACCCTCCTCAGACACAACTGTCAGCTGTGTGTATACTGTCTGATTACAACAGCATGTTGCATTAATACATACACAGAAGCATCAAGTGGAGAGATCAGATCCTCACCTTGCAAACAGCGCTGAAACTTCCAGCAGTTCAGAGTGTGTGCGTGTCCCTAACACGCTCCTCTAACTCTTACTAACTGACGGCTCTCATCCACAAGTCACTGCATGGCTCTTATTACACTAAAATGCAAGGAGAGGGCGAGAGAGAGAAGGACAACTAGTGAGAAGAGAGAGAACTTAGCCCAGCCCAGAAAGATAAGTGAAGCTGGCAAAACTCTCCCAAGCTTGACAAAACTGGAGCGTTTAAACTTTTTTTTTTACTCTTCATACTCTTCTGCAGTTTTCATTAAAGGGACAGTTCACTCAAAAATAAAACATGTCATACTCAGTCTTTGTGTTACACCAAACCTGTAAGATTTATGATGAAAATAACCAGGGACCATCAAGCTCTAAACGTATAAAAAGCACCATAAAAATCAGTCCATATGACTTGGGCATTACATTTCAAGTATTCTGAAGCCATAGTGTACAACAGCTTTGTAAGAGGGAACTTCAAGTCGTAATTTTTAGAAAACATTCGCCACGACTGCAGCAGCAGCACTGACATTTGCTTAATTCAAAATTCATTAAAACATGTCTGACATGAATAATGCCAAATGTCATTGGTTCTCATGTGTATTGAAATCCACCACAACTGCCAATTTTGAATATGCACATCACAGAAACAAGATTTGATGGCAGGGAAGATTTTCAGTGACTAATGATCGAAATTTAAGCCTCTTTCTTACACAAAGCCATACTATAGCTGCAGAAGACTTCTGAATATAGTGGGAAAAACTGACTACTTCTGGCGCTTTTTATGGAGCTTGACAGCCTCGGTCCTCATTCACTTTCATTGCACAAAAAATATACAAAGTATCTCCTTTTGTTTTCAACAGAAGTTTGAAATGACATGATGGTGAGTAAATGATGACAGAATTTTCATTTCGAGTGAACTATCCCTTTAATGGTTTTTCCTTGTAAATCCCCAAAGCATCTGCTTCTTACACTATCTATCAGCTCTCTGAAGCAGCTTTCGCTCTAGGTTCTTCTACATCAAGTCTTCACTCTCCACTCCAGTCCTCACTTTCTCTCTCTCTCTCTCTGCAGCTGTAAAAGGGAAACACACCTGCCCCTCTTATTAAAGCAGGTGATGACTTTACGTATGGCGAAATCTCTGAAACCTTCTTCCCTTTTTTCCTGTTCTTTTCACGAAAACTGATGACAGCACCTTATTATCATGTCCCAGAAAAAAATTGTTCTCTCTGTATCTCTGTTGTTCATCTTTTCTTTCAACCTTGAGCACCAATCAGCATTACATCATCTATATTAGGATTGAGTTTAAAGAAATAGAAAGGGGGGCTCACCAAGGTTTTCTATAATATAGTGTACTCATTGAGGCAAGGAATTTAGCAATGTCCCTGTGGCATTTAAAATAAAAAAAAGTTAATTTTAGATGTCAGCAAGCAGGACCATAGTCGGATAATGGCACCAAAGGTATATATTAGTAATGAAATGAAAAGGGCCTCATACAGAACCCTGGGGAACAACTTGCATTAGGGAAGACATGGATTTTTTGCAGTTTTGCAAAGAAACGAAACACCTTTTTAATCAGCCAAGATGTAAACTAGGAGAGATATGTACTGTACCAGAGTAATAGCAGATAACATCAGAAATGAAATACTATGGGACCAAGAAACTGCAGAGAGAACAATGACATTTAAAAATGACAGCCCAGACGAGAGCTGTCTCAGTTTAATTTAGTTGATGGCTCATAGGTTATGGCTCATAGGTTATTGGAAAATGGGTTGTACTGTAAAAAGTCTTACCAGAGAGTTTGACCTGGTGGGGGGATTAGATATTGATCTATTATTACTAAAATATAACAGGTTTTAGTGTAGTTAGGTTTCTGGAAAACACTGGCTGTTTTTAATTCAACTGAAAAAATCACAGGCAAGGTTTCAATTTATTATAGAATTTGTGCATTTGTGAAGTGCCCCAGTGGATTTCAGTGGAAAAAGGCTGATACACTAAATTAAATAAATATTTATTAGTTTGTAAAAACCTCTGGTTCTAATGAGCTCGCCCTCTCCATTTAGAGAGAGTATGATCAGGGAATTTGTTCAGTATATTGACATTTTCATGGTCCAAAGCTGTAAAGGAAACCATGGTGAGGAGTGGCAGGAGGAAACCAGCTTGATTATGACAGAACATGTTCCTCTAGGGGTTTAGAAATGACATCATTTGGGATCAGGATCTGGAGAAGGAGATGGACAGTAGGATTTAACAGAGTCCAGGGGATGTTGCAATAGGATATTAGAGTGGAAACTCACTGAACAAGCTGTGCCAGAAAATGGCAGACAGACAGGGAGAGCAGAACCCATTGGCAGCATGTAAAATCAAGTCTGGCTAATAATTTGTTCCAGAAAATGCGATTAGTTCCGCAAACCAAGCAGCAGGTACAAAAACAAAACAGTACCCACATGAACAGCACCAGCGAGATGCGGCAGCTGCCCCTTCTGAGTGTTCTCACGCCGGACATGAAATTTCGGAAAAGAATTGTCATCACTCCTCATCACATAAATATGCATAAAAGCAGTGTTTGGAGTTTTGTTCTTGTTAAGTGAAGTGGTCAGGCAGAGTGATTAAAGATCATGGAAGGTTGTATGATTTAAAACTGCATCTTGAATACACCCTTAGTTGGTGTAATCTTGTATGATTTACTTCCATGGAATACAGGAGGACACATTCTACAAAACGATGATGATGTGTGTTTTCTTCATGAAAACAGTAATGTGTGGAACTGAGGCAATCACTGACACTGCATATCTTCCTCTGAGTTCCACAGAAGCATTTAGTCATTTGGGTTTGGCATAATATTGATGATGGGTAGGTAAATGACCTTTTGGCATCACAAAAACTGGAAAATGGCATAAATCTAAAAATCTAAATGGCTTGAAAGGTTACCTTTGTTTGTTTAGCTGATTATATTGATTATTGTTGATTACTGTTTGTTCAGTTTTCCTGTAGCTCAGTGGTTAGAGCATGGTGTTAACAACGCCGAGGTCATGGGTTCGATCCCAGGGATTGCACATACTCAGAAACAACATGTAGTATAATGCAACGTAAGTCGCTTTGGATTTAAGCGTCTGCCAAATGTATAAATGTTTATGTGGAAGAGGGCATATTTTATTTGGCCTCCACTAATTTTGAACAGAAATGCATAAAGTTGCAACACCATTTGAATACATTTGAATATCCATTCTGATTGGTCAATTTATGAACAAGAGTAGCCTTTCATTAGCATTTGTGCAGTGATTAAAAACTGTGCATTAAAGAAATTTATATTAACTTTCTATGCATCTAAATTACTGTACATTAGTATGTAAATGAATAAAATGAAAGTTATCTCTTACATTTATATCATGTTTAAAGATTTTTTTTCAGAATGTTTAAAAGCATCAGTTGAGCTACGACTGGACAGGCTGATGCTACAGGCGCAGATCCAGAGTAGCAAGGCCAGCAGGTCATCATTCACAGGTGGTTCAGCTACGCCACCCTGTTCCTGGAACACGCACATGTTGTCCAGGTTAAGCCAGGCAGAGATGCAATGGTGGGCCCATGGCAGCAGTAACTGGTGTACAATAAGCTCCATATGTGCCCCAAAACTCACTGCCAGTGGAGCTCTGTTTTCTTTTGGCCACATGCTGCTGTTGCGAGGCTGAACCAGGGTTGGCGATTAGAGGGATGAAACTACAATAATTGAAGGGTAAGCCGTTCTCCAAAAAAGTTCAGATTTTAGCAAAAAAGGTTTCTTGGTCATCATGAACGTTTGTTTTGAAATGTACAAAGCTGTTAAATAAGTGTTTATGAGTGATTTGAGCCTCTTGGTAATCAAAAAAAGGTTTTTAGCACATCATTGCCACATAGGTAAATATACTTTTGGGAAACGCTCACAAAGACGAAATGCTATTTGCGTGCTACTTTGTTTTGTGAACACAGGCCTGTTCCTGATCTCACTTTCAATCTACAGTAATTTTTTCAAGCTGAATGCTTAAATTTTTCCAGAAAGTCATTTTCTTCTTTAATTCTTTCCAATATTGATTGAACTTTCTGGAGTGGTAAAACACATGAGATACTGTCAAATGGGAAGAACGTGGCGTAGTTTAGCAAAACAAATTAACAACTGTTTTACAAATCCAAAGCCAGGTTGGTAAAACTCAATCATATGCAATTCTGCTTGGCAGCCCACGATGTATTTCTCATTCAAATCAATTACGAAACCGGCTGAGTTATCGGCCTGTTCTCTCACTAACTTTCTTTCTCCTTTCCAGTCACAAATTAGATTATTTAGCTGGAATTAAAGTAGCAGTGATTCAAGTGTGTTCAAGTGAGTTATAAAACCATAAATTAAATCAGAACTTGGCTGTGAGATGATGTTTGTGATTACGCAGAAATAGACCATTAATCATTTCAATACATGGGTCCTGGGACAAAAGATATATGGACTGAAAAGGCAGCAACACAGACAGTGTTAGTGGACTATAATAAAATATAAATGTAAAACGTAAAGCGTGTAGCATCATATGTAATAAAATATACAATAAATAAAATATATGATAAATACTATACAATAAATATACATGTGAAACATATTTTGAGCATAATCATAATATCATAATAAACCTACAAAAATGCAAAAATTAATTTTTTACAAATGGCTGTTAACAAAAGTTGAGCTATAACTTTGATTGGACAAGTTATTCATCACTTGTATTGTCACATTGTCATTATAAACAAACATGCAAGCATTTATGTTGCAAACAGGCATCCAATCAGCTTGCAAGGGCCGTGTTCATTACAGAAGGCCAGTAATGTCAGGAGTACACCCTGCTGTATTCCTGCTAAAGTGAGGTATTCAAGATGACCCAAACTGTAGAATGACAGGATATGGTTGGAGAAAACTACAGTTGCTTACATCACAGTTGACCATCATCCTCTGGCCTTCATAGCAGTGGTAGACAGCATCCCACACGGCTTTTATCTTACTGTAGTACAATTTACTCTTACAAGTAATTGTTCTGTAAATGTAATACTACAGTCTGACAGTCGTTCTTTAGTCACTGTGATTAGTCACACACGTTTCTGGATCAACAACTGTGGGTAAGGTCAGAGTAGGGATAAGCTTAAAGCTAAAGCTTTCTGGGAAAAAAATGTTTGTTTATCATCAAAACACAACAATGTTTACACCACTCAATAACTTGAGTTTTCCGTAAAAGGTTTATGAGCTCAAAATGATATTCAAACAGGCTTAGTCTATAAACGCCGGAAAGCTATGGTTTAAATTAAACAATCAGGTATTCCGGGTTTCCAAATCACGGATTGCGCCCGTGTGACAGAGGATATAAAAAGGTCAGACTTTCACGAAAATGTTAAATATGCCACAAAATCTGATATTCACGCACGGGTGACTGTGTTTCTCTGTGGAAGCAGTTGCTTGTTTCAGTAGCGGCGCCGTTAGTTATAACCAAATCATGATGTGATTGCTGTGGTCGGTAATCAAAGCTGGGATGCTCTTTATTGTGTTTATTAAGGTCTTTGACTTATGAAGTGTGGCTGCGTATGTTGGGTTTCAGCACAGTTCTGCTCTCATATTAGTCTTGTACGCTGCCGCTCTGCGTCGCCACAGATTCTAATTAAAAACAGACAGAGGACTGCATTGTCTGCCGGAGAAAACAGTGAGTCTAGCGCAAGAAGTAAAGAGTGCAGTGGGACCTTTATATGCTGTTGACCGCCCTTTATGAAGCACAATATCTGGAGTCTCCCCGCAAACATGCCGCGCATGTGTGGGCGCTGGTACACGGCCTGCCGCGCATTAGAGGGGCAGATGGGAGGGTTTATTCTGCCAGGTGGGTATTTAAGGTGTCTGACAAGGTCAGGGAGTATAAAGCTGTGCACATTCCATCAGTGCACATTACATGTAGACAGCGTTTATCTTCACTCAGACTGGAACAGATAAAGGACCCATCGGCAAAAAGCAAATGTCGACGCAAACGGGTTCTGGCCATACGCTAAAACTGTATAATGTAGAATTGCAAGGTTTAACTGGGACATTTAATAAGAGATCTGTTTTTACTTTATCACTTTACTTTAAAATATTTATATATATAAATCAATAGCGCCTTTGTGTTTCGCAAATGGTGTAAAATGTCATGAGAAACTAAATTATAACTAGCGTTATACATGTGCCTCGAGGGCAGAAAATTAAATATGGAAGAAAAAAATGTCATGACCCCTTTAAACACATCTAGACAAATCCGGTCTTTGTACAATCAGTTATATATAGGACAATAACTTCAGGTGAAAGCTTGAGCCATACATCAAGTGGGCAAATAAAAACAACAAAACTGACATATTGTCATATAGCTATGTTGATTATTCTGCTTCAGCCGTGCAGATTCCTCTGAGAACAGCCTATACTGTAAGCTTGATTGACAGGTTGAAGATTAGATCAGTGATTGGTTGAAAAGAGTTCCAAAGAGGGTTCTCCCAGGGGTCAAAGTTTCGAATCACACCTGCTCCCCTTAATATCATAGCCCTCGGCAAAAACAAGCCAGTCAAGACAAGCAATAAACGAACCCTGAATTGTAATTCATGGTCCTGCTTTCACAGGAAATCTTCTTTACTGTAGGTATTGGCTAACACTTCTGTTCTCTACTGTACATTTTACAGCATTCCGATTAAAGAAAAGGAGACTAGAGAAATAAATGGAATTGAAAGTGGGAATCTTCCTGCACATAGTCTATGATGGTCATATAGTGTGAATGTTAACTACACTTTACTACTGGCAGGAATTTATTGTCAAAGAAACCATTAAGGAAATTGTGAAGAAATGCAGCGATGTTGGACTCGTGTTCAAAACACACAGCTGGTGTTTTTCAAATACGAAAAGAGCTGACGTGGTTAACAAGTTGACTAATAGGTCTGTCTCTGTTGCATACCGCGTTCTAAACTTACATTTTAGGGTTCGACAAGCTTGGTGGGGATGACATTCTGATGTCATTCGTAGCGTGCATCAGTTTAACGCAGTTAAATGCATTGCAGTTTGGTTAAGTAAAGCAGAACAACATGCCTGAAGTTATTGTTCAAGCACAATAAATATTTGACCATGTTTTAGATGTGGCTTGACCTTTATCAATTATTGGCAGTGATTTGGGCAAGAAGGTTAAACAATAATTTAAATCGCATTTTTTTGCAGCTGTGAGGATTGAATTTCAGGCAATTTATGGATAGCATCTGTCCCGACCTTCTGGCAAAACAAAAAGGAAGTAGGCTGTCATCAGCTACATTGGTTTGTTTGCACTTAAAAACAAACCTTACAATAATGAACTCCAGAAGTTGTTGGAGATCGAGGTGTGTTGGCACTGCGGTGCTGCTGAGGTGGCATTATAAGCCCGAGCAATTCATAAGCATTAACTAAATTATGCTTCTCACAGCCTGTTTGGGAAACAGGACCAGCAAAGCAAAGGAAAACGATCATCTGGGCCTCAGTGTCTCGAACAATGGAACGAAGACATGTGACCAATCTGCTTCCATTTAGGACCAAGAGAACATTTGGCTTGGAGATAAAGCAGTCCCATATGACTTGTTCCCTTCTGCCTTTAAGTTATTAATTGGATCCAAGTCAATTGGTTGTCATGTTCCAGACGGTCATGGATCGTTGTGTGCTGTTAAGACCTATTCACACCTAATTTTCTGCATGGAAAAAGGTGCACAGCCTTATTTGTAACGAATTTCTATAAACTCCATAACACCAAGTATGCGATGGTTAGCTGGATTTTGTTGCCCATTTGGAGGCAAAATATTTGTAACTTGGACGCCAAAATTATTTGTTATAAATTTGTTAGTATTCAAATGTAAATTCGGCACTGGCCTCAGTGTTAATCATTTTTGTTTTATATTTTTACACATTGACATTGTGTAAACTATAAATATATACATAAGAGGTGATAGATACGAAATACTTTCCTAAAGTAATTTCTGCAGGACTAATTAAAATTAACTAGTAAATAGATAACTTAGGTACCTGTAGTGCAATGGGTAGAGCCGTGCAAAGATCATGGGTTCGATTTCCGGGAAACCCACGTACTAAATGTATACCTTGAATGCATTTGAAGTCAATTTGGATGAAAGCATCAGCGAATCAGCTGCATAAATGTAATTGTGAATTCTGTAATTATGTAAATGTAATGTAAATTAGATCATTGAAAGATCATCTGGTCAAGTGATTTATACAGAACAAAACAGCACTTGAAAACTTGGAACTGTCGTGAATTGAATAATTAAATGAATTATTTATCGCAATGGATTAACATAATCGTGATTTGCCATTATTCATTTGAGCCTGAAATCAGCAATTGTATACTTTATAATAAAAATATTTCTTTATTTTTAATACTCTACATCATTATTGTTTGTTTGGTAACAATTTACTATATAGTCTGTAATCTTAGATAAGGGATTTAGGCCCAAGCAAAGGCTTGGCACAATGAATAATTATAATCATTGGAACAAATAAAATTTGTTCATTACAATTCATCTAAAAAGATTCCACAAAAAATCAAGAGGAATAACCTTTCCCTGTTTTCCTGCATAAATCACTGGACCTTGTGTACTTTCATCTATCAAATGATCTCTATTAGTCACAAATGCTAAATGCCATAGTGGATGATTTATTACTACTAACGCCTCCTACAGTAAATCACAAATCTGTGAATAAATCAATTTCTAATGCATTTTTCATTGGGGTAACTCCAAGATATCAAAGTCATGTGATACCAATCACAGCAGTTCACTGGAAACAGTGGACATTATATTGGTGAAGTGCAAGTGGCTATAGTCTATATGAATAGAAAGAGTGGTACAGATTTGGACAGTGGAGACGCTGCTCCTAAATGTGGATTCCGCCACATAGATACCCTGGCCACATAGAGACAGAGAAAAGACCACAGACCACAGAAACATACAATTATCCCAAACAAGAAAGACTGGCCAAGCGCTTCCCACTGCAGTGGACAACAACAGCGCTTATATACCAGCAGACGCACAAACACACATGCACGCACACAAAGAACATGTGTAGCCACTTGTCTTGAGTCAAAAGTCATCACCACTATAACTGCCTTTTAGAATGATAAACAAATAAGCAAACAAACACACAGTTTTGCTTTGGTACAGAGATTGTATGGAATTGTTTATTGTACAGAGGTAAACAGAAATGTCCCTAAAATCAATTAAATCAATAATGTTGTTAATAATATTAATATAATTATTAGCAAAAATAATAACAGTATCAATAATAATAATACTATGGCAAAAAAAAAACTTGAACTCAAACACTTGAGTTATGGTTAAGCGCATTTTAGTATTTGCATTTAAAAAATGATAGAAAAGACCCAACAGCTAAAATGCACACGATAAAGTTTCTCGAAAACAACATCAAACTTTGACCACACCCTAAAGCAGATGCACAGAAATGTTACTGCCGGCCTGCAAGCATATGTGATTCCGAACATACCTGCAGAGGTAAATGAGTGCCTCTACCTTTGAGGTGCGAGTGTGCGAAGCGGTATGACATACAGTGTGCTTCGCTGCTGCAGATTACCGAGGTATGTTTCATCATCCCTGGATGAAGTCCAATTTTATCTGCACCAGCTGTATTTTTAAAAGGGCTCGCCCAAAAAGAGAGAGTTTAGTGATCAAAGCTAAAAGAAGAGAGAGAGAGAGTCTGGGTTTTTTAATCGGGGGTACGCAAGCCCACATGTTTCAAATATGTTGCACGTCTGCCTGCAAGCTGGACACTAGCGCATGCTTTCTGTATTTATTTATATATCTGATACATATATGCGCAACATGTATCAGATGGTCTGTGATCAGACTTTGGCGGGTGACTATGCCGACTATCCGTGGGTGCAAAATTCAGTGTGAAGCGACAAAGTGACAGCCAGTCAAAACACACTAATCAGCTTGGTGGAGTGGGATTTCTGTGATTTCACAGTGGGCGGAGATACATGGTGCTCATAAATAAAAAGTGAAGCAGCACACAAAACGTGTTGCTTAAGTGGTTTTTGCTAGTTTGTGTTGCTTAATTGTATTATATAGCAATCACAATGCTAAGTCTCTTCACATCCCAATAGCGTTGAAGGAGGTGTGGCTTTGGAGAGCACGCTAAAGGAGGGCGGGGTCTCATGCTTTCGAAACTAGGCTGTTATTGCAATCTCTTGAAATTGCCTACCCTACCTTTAAGTACTTACTTATGATTGATATGCATTTGTAATTAAAAGCATCTTTTATTTAACCTATTGTTATTTTTTCTCTCTAGGTCTATCATCTGCACTATATGTACACCAGATTGTACTAGCGCTGTTGTTTTACTATATAAGAACAGATTTATTTGCATGGACATTGCGTTCTAAGCTATGGGGAACAGCCAGTTCTGCGCAGACGGTTGTTTCACATTTTGTCACCTTTTTAATGATAGAGGCATAATAAGATATAACTTTCTTTCGAGTATTTGCATTCAATGATTTGGAAAGTTTTATATCATTTTGCCTTTACTGGCAACTTTGAGGCGCATAGAGTCAGAGTTCCTACCACTGATGAGTGTCAGAAATGTTCAGTTTAAGACCAGATAGTTCCATGCTGTAACACAATAAAATGTGAACCAATCCACATAGACTGAATGCATTTTATTGGAACTGTAGTTATGGGTTATATAAAGTGTGATCTCACAGTTGAGTCTACGCCATCGTTTATCTTAAGACTGTCCATGAGTCCTGAATCCATAACGGCTATGAAATAATATTTATGTATTTTTGATCAATTTGATCAAATAATTTGCGATGAAATTGGATACTTGGAATGCTTAAACCGTAATGTTTAATGTTTTTAATACTTTGAAAATACATTTAATATGTTGAAAAAAATTGTTTTTAAGACATTTTCCAGGTCAGAATGACAAAGAAATTAACTAAGCGTGTCAGAGTCTGGCAGCTCTTCTGAAAACTAGAGAGTTTCATGTGTACATGTTTACAGTGTGAGATTAATCTTAAGATAAGAGGTTATTAAGATGACTTATTAAAGTGTACAGTTCCAGTCCTAGATGCTGATTGGTCAACAGTGTTTCACAGTCAGTGTATAAAACACATTATATAGAACAGCTATGATGTCTTCTCCTAGCTCATGTATATTACTGCACGGTGGCCAGTTATTACCTCTGACTGGTCCTTTAATATGCCAGTTAAAGCTCAAACATCCATCGTATACAATTCCCAGTTTACAGTACAATCAAATTTAGTACATAAGCTAGAGGTGAGGGGAAATACAGAAAAGAGAGTGACTTATCCTTTGTACATGAGAGATACAGTAAGTGCAAGACTTCATATTACATGCTTGATGACTGTACAGTGACAGACATAACCAGGCCACTGTCAATCTTATCTAATATCGGCTCATCTTTATCTGCATGAATGCCTGCATTAAGCTCCATGCGTTCAAGTATATGAGTTTTCCGTGGATGTTTCCTGCTGAATGCCGAAAGACAGAGTCACGTTTCAAGTGCAGCAATAGCCGTAGCGAATGGTTTCAGGGTTTACATTGATCTTCACCTCCGTGGAGAACTAATGACATTTTCTATCTGTCAGTAGATGCAATAACAGTAGGTTGTCACTCAATACTGTGGTTCTACCCTCCTCTTGGCCCTCCACTGACCCTGGAGCTTTCTAGACCTGTCAATAACCCTTGAATAGGGGGAGGAAGGGTGGGATTTTAGGAGAAAATCCCACCGAAAGACAAATATCTCAGCCGGCTTGACAGTGAGTGGTGGGTTTTCCCTCATGTACCGCTCCATCACAACGTCTAGATTAATCCTCAGGACAACTTCTACAATAGAGCAGTCAACAGCTACAACAGCTTAGAATGAAGGCCTCAAGGTCATCAGAAACACAAGCAACACAAGTTCTCACTGTTTAGAGAAGACTGGAATGGTGAAGGTTAATGGAAGGTTAAAGATCTGTAACTTGAACATGGTTGGGCGTTCGTCAACCGCTTATAGGCTTATAGGACGAGAAGAGAACTGAGGTGAGAATGAGCAGAATCGAAGTACATGGAAAGTTCAACTCTGCTGCAGTCAAAACTGCCAATTTGACCATGAGATTCTGATAACTGACATTTTGATAACTGACATTCTGATAACTGACATTCTGTTTCGCTCCGCAATACATTACAAAACAGAGTGGAAATGTGCTGTAAATGCAACTGGTTAAAATGCTTTTACCAGTTCCAGATTTAAAAAAAACAAACAAACAAACAAATAAACAAATAAAAGCAAACAATTCAGATGATGTGTAAACACTGTGGCACTGCATTGTTTCAACATTACAACTAGCCCGACCAAACAATATTTGCTCTACCAATAGCACGAGTTTGAGGCAGGAATACCTGTTTGTCCAACAAATGGGGGATAGATGGAATTTTCACAAACCTGTTGACGAAACAGGTCGTATTTTTGTGTTGGCCATAATAGCGCAGAAATGACACACATTGAAGGTTCTCTAACGTTGCGGTGATAATGACTTAAAGCAACCAATCAGCTAACAGGAGAAGTCCATATCTTACCCATTTAGTATCTCATCACTCAGGACCCTGTGTGAAATTTCCATCCAAGCACAAATCTCTGTACTTGAAGTTGCAATCATTTAACCTCTAACCCTCAAATTTAAAGCAGTAGATTTCTCAGACTGTCAACATGAACTTCTCAGCCTCCAACCCCCACCACATCTCCCCCCAACAGAGCGCACTTTTTATTTTCCTCCCAAGCCAGAAGAGTACACCAGTGTGCCCAGTGGAAAGCCTGTTTTCCTAAGTTTAATGTTGGCGTTCTGCTTTGAAGCCTGTTTTCCTATAGAACAGTCTGAGACACCCTAACTAGACATGACACATTATTGGTGAAATAGGGTCCCCAACAGGGCAGCGCTTATTAATAGACATTTTTCATTGCGCCAGTCCCCATCACATTCCGCAAACACAAAGACTTACTGTTAAAAAAAGATGGATTGTGACGGATAACTGAACATATATGACACTTGGGAGACAGATTGTGTTTCACAGGAGCGTAAATACAAGCAAGGAATGCTGAAATCGGAATGCTGCACAGTCCACATCCATGATTTCCAAACTATTTCATATGTGCGTCTGATAAACAGCTGAATACATTTGAATGCACAGAAAGGTTTCAGTTTTTCTCTGGAGTCTGTGTTCTCAAAACATTTATTACATGGTAATAATACTATAATAATACTCCTGCCACTGATGTCAGTATCACTCTGTCAGCAGTGGTTCTGTTAGTCGTGCATTCCAGCTTAACCTCTGGCCTCGCTCTTTGAAGATCTCTCAAGGGTGTGTTCACGAGATCTCTCAACTAGACTTTATTAAGAACTTCGGAACATTCAGTACCCCAAGGCTGCTAAGATAGAAAGGGTTCCCGTCTTAAGGTTTCATCAAAACAAGTCAAAATCTTTGGCATTAAAAACAATTTAATATGAACCAATGAATCTCTACTTTACAACGACACAATTCAGTCCAAAACACTGTTCTGCAATAATCGGTTGTGCTTTTTTAAAGGCTAGATTGATTTCTTTTTATTGTCTGGATTCTGAGGAATTCAATTAGACGCATGAATCTGGCATCAGCTTTGGTATTAGTAGTGCTGCTGCAAAAACAAACCTCAGTGCTCAAAGGGATGATAGAGTTATATTCAAATGTCTGCGTCATTAAAACGTGTTATTAGCCAGCTAGCGCTATGCATCTGGACAGAAAACTAATTTAACTTAATAGTAGCTAACTTATAACTTACCATAACCATAATTGACCTGAAAGAGAAAACTGATGCTGTTTACACTATCACCTGCTATAGGTGAACATAAATTGTGTTCAAACAATTAAAATGCTATAACAAAATCAACCTACTGTAGTTAGAAGCTACTGTAGAGATGCTTTGGGCTCTAATGGCGTCTAAACTCGTGTAAAGCCTGACTGTCATACTAGTGTTTACCCAGCTAACAAGGGTTTTAGGTTGTAAGAACGTTTCCTAATGTTTCCAATAGTAACAAAAGCCTTATAAATGCATATTTGATAGTGTTAGGAACATTCAAAATGTCCGGTTTGTTTAGCCATTGTATAAACATCATTGCTTTGTTATATAAAAATAAATATAAAAATGTTACAGAAACATTTTTTAATTCTGTAATGTTTTTTAAATGTTCTACTTAGAAATAGCATTTTTGATATATATACAT